>CANUEP010178173.1:0-37751 GCA_947857235.1 Jatropha podagrica | reverse complement strand
GGAGAACTGCTATGGCTGAAGTCGCTGGAAGTGGTGGCTGTGGTGGCTGGAGGTGCTGGTCGCGCGACAGAAGGAGGCAGAGCAGAGCTGAGTCGCAGCCGCGCGAGGAGGAGGAGCTGGATCGCTCTGCTGCTGCTGCTGCTGCAGCAGCTGGTGATTGCTGGTCTGGCAGTCACAGTGGCAGGGAGAGGAAGAAAGAAAGAAAGAAGAAGAAGAAGAAGGAGAAGAAGAAGAAGAAGGAGAAGAAGAAGAAGAAGAAGAAGAAGAAGAAGAAGAAGAAGAAGAAGGAGGAGGAGCTTGGATGTGGCTGTGGCTGTGCAGCAGAGAGAACAGAGGCAGAGGAGCTGCAGTCCTTGGCTGTGTCGCGCAGGAGAAGAAGAATTTTTTTTTTTTTTTAAATTATTATATAAAAACAAAAATAGTAAATTTTAATAATTAAATAAAACAAACCGTCCAAGGTAAGTTGTCTGGGAGAAAAAAAATAGTAACGCACAGTATTTTTCGAAAATATCCGATTCGGGTCTAATTCGGTAAAATATTTGGTCCGATTTTTAATCGAAAAATTTAGAGCGAACCAAAAATGATTTTTCGGTCCCAATAAATATTACGTAGCGTAATATTATTGGCTACAAAATTTAGCGATTAAATTTAAATGGAAAATAACTTTGAAATAAAAATTTCAGGGTACTTCATATGTTTGAAAGCCTTCACTTCGTTCAATATTATATTTTTCTTTTTTCATAAATTTTTAATTTTTTTTATTTTTTTATATTGTTATTGGACGATTTAAATAAATTATTCAAAATAAAAATTAATGCACTAGTTATGTTGGGATAAAACTGCATTGCAGCTCTAATTTATTAAATTAGTAGGAGTAAATTAAACCGATACATGTAAATTACTATTAATTAAACCAATTATCATCATGTATAAATATAATTTACACTTACTAATTTAATAATTATATTTTATCTCTTATTTATATAAATTTTAAGAATTATAAAAAAAATCGAAAAAGTAAATGATAGTTAAATTTTTTACTTTAAATTTCAATTTTAATCACAATTTAAAAAAAATTCAATTTAAAATATATTATATTTTAAATATATTATAAATAAAAAATAAACAAATAAATAATGAATAAGTATATATATATATATATGTATGAAAGTTGAAACAAAGAGAATGTTTGAAAGCCTTCACTTCGTTCAATATTATATTTTTCTTTTTTCATAAATTTTTAATTTTTTTTATTTTTTTATATTGTTATTGGATGATTTAAATATTTTAATTAATAATTTATTATAAATTATCTATATTAAATTACTTAAATTAATAAACTTTTTATATATATAACTGTAATTATCTATCCATCCTTAAAATACGTTATTTGAATTATTTAAATTACAAACTACCTAAAATTTAGTTAAATTTTTAACTCAAATACACATTTTAGTTTTTCTATATAACACTGTTCTTTTAATGACTTGTATCTACTTTCTTCTTTTATTTTTTATTTTTTATTATTTTTTAATTTTATTTTATAGTACGATATTTGATCCATCATCGATTTATTGTATTGAATTTGACCTATATATTGTCATTATTTCAGGGATGGTGACTCTGAATGTGAAAATATGTTATAGTTTAGTAAAATCCAACAATATGTATGAAAATAGAGAAAGCATTGTGAGAAAAATAGATCCAACTGCTGATTTTGTTTGGTCTGACACACCTTTTGAGATTGGCTGCTGATTTTTTTTTGTTTAACATGCCTCTTGAGATCCTTGGTTCGATTAATTTTATAGCTTATGAGGATTTAGCTTCTTCAACAATAAGGGATCATACTTTAACTAAAAAAAAAGTGATTTTCTTTTTTATCCATTTGTTGTTGAATTTTATCCAAATTTGAACTACTAATTAAACTATTCATGTGGCCAGGTTAAAGTTTTTTATTATAATCTTTGTGCTTTAGGAAAAAAAGACTTCAAACATTTATTGAAGTAAGATGCATATTTTTTTACTTTCATTTTCATTGAATTGTAATAACCCTATGCAATTGCATTAGTAGGATAAAAGACTTTGTTAATACTTTTAATAAGTCTATGCACTTTTTCTTTTATTCTATATTTTTCCTTTTTATTATTTTATTATTTTATAATTCATATTATAGTTTCTTTTTCTTTATATATATATATATATATGACTTTGATTTTTATCCTTTTTGTATCAGAAAGTGTTCTAAATTAAATTAACACAATATTTTATTTTCTATATAATATTTCAATAAATATTCTAAGATATTCGTTATCTCTTTAAATATTTTCACAAAAATCTCAATTCAAAAATCATGAATAAGTTGTTTATTCCTTTTTACTTTTTTGCAACTAATTGCTTTCTTTTTTTACTGTTGCAGCTTTAAAACGAAATTATTAATGTTAATATATTGCCAATAGTTGTTAACTATTTAAATTGTTGAATTTTATCTATATATAATTATCTCATGGTATTTGAATTGTTTTTAAATACAATTTAAAAAAATTTAATATTAATTTTTTAGAATCAATTAATCCGATTTCAATCAGAGTGAGTGTGAAAATTAGATATGATAGTGAAAAGGTGTTAGGCACCTACTTTGCCCTTCTAAACCGGTCTCCTAATTGTCGAAATATTTATTGTTATAAAAATCGAAAAAAAATTAATTCTTTTATATTTTCAGATAATCTTTTTATGAAGATATTATCTATAGCATTTAATATATTAATATAAATCTATTTCTTTTGATAAAATAATCAATAAGTAATCCACATATTTAAAAAAATGTTAATAAATAATATATTACTATTAAATATACAATATATAAACAATTTAAAAATATAAATTGGAATTGTACATAATACTAATAATTTTTTTTAAAAATAAGACATCCACATACTTATGACATATTATATTAAAAAAGTAATATATTAATATTTTAAATAATTAATTAATTATATATAATAAAATAAATTTAACTTCTCATTTCAAGGACACATAAACAAAACACACTTCATTTTTTTATTAGTAATAAAAAGAGAACTTGGTGTATTGAGCACTCTTATTACACACTAGAGTTAAATTGTATGCGCATTGGACACAATATACAGAAATGTATGAGATATGACAATATTTAAAAAATGTAAGATGACATGCACATGCCTAGAATTTTGTTCACTTTATTTATGATACAAATGTACGTGTCATGTCACTGGTTGACACGCAAGTCAGATGAGTGACTTGTTTGTTTGAGGGTAGTCGTAAATACTTCAACTAAATTTTATTTAAGCTTATTATTGTATTATTTTTTATTTTAGTAGTGAATCTAGAAAAATTTATGCATTTGTGTATAAAAATTAATTTTTAAATATAACTTAAGTTAAATAAATAAAAATTTAAAAATATTATAAATAAATTAAGTGGATTATATATAGATCAATATGATTCATTTAACATATTTATAATAATAGGCGGTTACAAAAGTCGTATTATGAATCAACACAACTAATTTAATTTGCTTATAATATTAAATTGATCGTGTTTGTATTAACTCTAATTATGTCGCGTTTTAAGTAGATTCATATCAAATCTGATACGATCTATTTTGACACCCTTATAATTTTATTATTTTGAAATGATGTTATAAAAGATTAATGCATTTTTTAATATTACTCCGTCGTGTGGCGTGAGTTTTACCACTAATTTATGAATTGAAGTAAGAAATTACACGGAAATCTAAAATTTCAAACTGAATTTTAATGCAATGAATTGGATATATATTTATTATTTTTTTAAAAAATAAAATGGAATAAGATGCATTTTTAAATTTCGGAATAGTAATGGAATAGCGTCATATTCCAATTCATTCCAACCGAATTACCCATATCTTCCATCAATTTTCTTTGGCGTCTTGTATAGTTGTATTCTTCACTCGGTCGTCCGCACGCATCGTGCTGGCGCAAACTCACAGCAACCAGTCGGAAAGCTGTCGACTTTCGTGTATTCCGCTCCAATTAGAGGTGATTTCTTTTGGGCCATCTGTTTCTTCTTTCTCTCCCAAACCCTAATTCAACTTGGCTACTTGATTTTAATTCAACTTCGCTCAAGACGTCGTTGGAAAAGTTTTCAAGGTAATTTTCCTTCTTCCCTTTTTTGTTATTTTGTGTTGTTTTAATCTCAATTTATTTCTTTCCCAGTTCAGTTTGGGTTCCACTGATTCTTGCTGTGCTAGAAATAATTCCATATTATTTTTTTTCTTATGTATATGTTTTCTTCTGTCGTTCATGACTTAATCGACCCAAGTAAAAGATCACCTGAAATAAGCGTAGAAAGCACCAATCTTTGTATTGTTTTGATATCTTTCCCTGCTTGAGGTTCCAACTATCAGCTGCAGTGGAGCTATCACGAATGACGAAAAACTTTTGGAACTTCTTCAAACCAATTATACCCATTAATTCAAATTGTGCATCGACTAGAAAACTCTCCATACTTCCGTCATTTTTCACCGGCATTATTGATGAATTCTTTTCCATCTTCACCAGACAGGCATTCCGCCCTGATAGCCCAAAGTTGCCAACTCTTGCTCCAATGTTAAATCCAAATTTCTCAAATATGCGTTTAAGGCTTTTAAAAGTTGGAAATTTGCTTTTACTTACTTCGCTTGGGCCTCAGTGCCATGGCGTCAATCATATCACATGCTTGACAAAATGCCCTACTGAGAATCTATTGAAGTCCTGAATTCCCGTTGTTCAGCAAATGCTGGGTCTTTTGGTTTTTAGCTAGTGAAGCTAATTCTTTTGTGTGAAAATGATGCTGTGTGTGTGCTGAATTATAGCTATAGTTGTTCAACCTTTAGCTGGTTGAGAGATTAAGTTATTTTAATTTGTAATTGAATTTTTTAGATTAATTACATGATATGGCTCAGACCGGTATACTGAAAATTATTTTACTCCACTAAAATTGCTAGTGACTATTGAAGAATTCAATTCCATCCTCTTAGAGCTATGAACCCCAGTCCATATTTCATCAATGTCAATTGGTAAGTAAAGTAGATCAGTTTCCATTCGTCCATTTTCCTGTTTATTCGTCATAATTTTGCTGCTTAGTTGATATCTTCTTCATTTTCTCTTAATATGGATTTTTTAAATGATTTGGCAATCTGGATATTTGGTTGCAGAATGCAATTTGCTAGCGGTTCTGTTTCCTGGTAAACCTGATGATTAATTTTTTGGGAACTGAGTTTGCACTTTGGTTTGATTTTCAGGTATGGGTTTGAGGTGAATGAGCCAATTCCTTCATGACTAGGTAATGAAGGGTTTACGTGAGAGGGTTGCCTCAAAATGTTCTTCTAAAAGTGCAATTGATACGCCAAATAAATCTCTAACATCTGATTGTTCAGACCAACCAGGTTCCAGTGGTGATAGTAAGTTCTCAAAAGGGTTTTTATGGTCAAGCTTTTTCACATCTGCTTTCTCTGTCTTTGAAACTTATCGTGAGTCACCTCCTACTACTTCTGAGAAGAAAGGAAGTCATACCAGACACAATGGTTGGACTTCAGCTGTGAAGAAAATTGTGGCAGGTGGCTCAATGAGGAGAATCCACGAGCGTGTATTAGGGCCTAGCAGGACTGGGATATCCAACACAACTAGTGAGATATGGCTTCTAGGCGTTTGTTATAAGATTTCACAAGATGGCTTCAATGCGGATGCAGCTACAAGTAACAATGGATTAGCTGATTTTACACACGATTTTTCATCACGAATTTTAATGACCTACCGAAAAGGTTTGTGTTTGATGATGATGTATGTTTTAGCAAATGTCTGAATGTAGGTTTGGCTAAAAGATGATTAGAAAATAATTTATTTATTTTTACAGGTTTTGATGCAATTGGAGATTCAAAGTTCACTAGTGATGTAGGCTGGGGTTGCATGCTACGAAGTAGTCAGATGCTTGTTGCTCAGGTATGTTTGGTTTTTCAGTTTTGACATCAACATTATCCTGGAGATGATTTGGTTTTCTGTATAACTTTCTTAACATGTTGCATATATGTTATGCTGTGAAATTTTCATTCTGATTGGTTAATTTTTGTGGTTTCTCACTCTGCAGGCATTGCTTTTTCATCAACTGGGGAGATCTTGGAGAAAACCTATCCAAAAGGTAAGGTGAATGGTATTTAGTTTGCCATCCCAATTTCTTTCTTCGTTCTGCTATTCCTTTTTGTCAATCAACTATGAATTTGGAAATGCAAGTTACCTGCAACAGAATCGTGATCACATTGGAAGCATAATAAGCATGCTCAATTTTTTTCTTTTTGAATTATGCAGCCACTGGATCAAAAATACATTGAGATCTTGCACCTTTTTGGTGATTCTGAAGCATCACCTTTCTCTATCCATAATCTTTTTCATGCTGGAAAGGCTTATGGCCTTGCAGCTGGGTCATGGGTGGGCCCATATTCCATGTGCCGCTCATGGGAATTACTTGCCCGCTGTAAGAGAGAGGAAAACAACCTTGAACATGAGGCACTTCCAATGGCTGTTTATGTTGTTTCTGGTGATGAAGATGGAGAGCGTGGTGGAGCTCCAGTTGTCTGCATTGAAGATGCCTCAAGACACTGTTTAGATTTTTCTAGAGGTCAAGCAAATTGGACACCAATTCTTCTGTTGGTTCCCTTGGTTCTTGGACTTGAAAAAGTAAATCTAAGGTTTGTAATCCTGTTCTTTAAGTTTAACTTTCTTATATATCTTTCTTCATTTCATTAGTTTTTAATTGATTCACTTTGTTCTCTTTCTGCAAATTATGTCCAGGTTAAAATTTCCTCTTACTCCATTCCTTGGATGCTGTAGTTTAATCTTTTTCCACCTTGCATTCTGCATGGGAATTGAGGGGATCCATTTTATGTTTTATGATGTTGCGCTTTGATTTATAGATAGGCTAAAGCACAGTTAGATTTGTCATGCCTAACAAAATTTTGTTGTCTATGACTAAAAACTAATTTTTGTGTCTGGTGGTTGTCTCTGAATACTTTGAGTCTATGTCTCTATTATGGAGATGTCATGGCGCAATTAGTTTGATCCCTCAGTTGAATATTGTGGTTGCATTACTTTCACTAATTTTATTGTTTTATGTTTATGTCTAGTTTCTTTGGGAATTTTGTTAATGTCTTTGGTAGAATATTTGCCAATTGCTAAACAAGAACTGAATTGAAGGTTTTTGGTTGTTGAACTAACCATAGAATTTCACCATATTAGAGTACATTCCCTTTTTCTTTTATCAAAAATCAATAAACAGGGAAATGGTTAGCTCTTTCTTTTTGCTGTTTAATTTGAAACCATATTTAACTTTAGTTTTTATCCTTAATTAAGTTCTTTTGCTGTTATTCTTTTGACCATCTCTTTAACATGAGGTTCTTTTCTTGATGCAAATTTGAGAGAAAACAGTATACAGTGGGAAGATCAGTTATTCCTTCTCCATACTGCAAAATGCTTTTTCTTTTTAAGAAAATTTTTTTAAGCTAGACTATTGTTGCTTAGTGATATTCTGAAGTATGGGAAGATGGTTCTTTTTTATGTTAGACATCCCTTATCTGCAGTTTTGTGCAGTGGTGGACTAGAGAATGGAAGAACCTATTGTCATTTAACTCCACAATTTGTTGGAGGCTCGTGAAGGTTCATTTGTGGTTCAGGATTGTAATTAGCTACTTTAGGTCATTTATGAGATCCTATCAACATCATAACTCACCTGATTATCTAGTAATTAGCTATGTTAGGTTATTTAACCATTCTTGTTGCTTGCATATGTATCCCTTGCCCCCTTGCCAACCTTGATACTAATTATGTTACAAAATTATCCTTGTCTGCACATGATGTGGCGGTGATTCTGTTTTTCTATTTCATATCAATGAGCAAACCTTTTTTTCGCATAACTTGTATGCTTCCTAATAGAATGTTACAACTTTGAAGAATCAAGTTATGCATTATGCTGAATGTATCAGTAATATCGGAAAAAACAGTAAAAGAGAATAACTGGAAATTTTTATGAGTAATTCCCATATATGTTAACCGTTTCTTTTCTTAAATCATTAGCAGATATATTCCATCTCTACAGGCAACGTTAACGTTTCCTCAAAGTCTTGGAATTATGGGTGGGAAACCTGGTGCCTCAACATACATTGTTGGTGTACAAGATGACAATGCCTTTTATCTTGATCCTCATGAAGTCCAACCGGTAAAGCATGATTTTGTTTAATTTCTGATACTAGTAGCTCATATATCATGAAAGGGTTTGAATGACTGTAATAATTATTTAGCTTCGGTAAAAAAAATGTTTGCTAACAGGTTACCGAGCCTTGTATACTGTAGGGATAATTTAATCAGAGTGTATTTGGCTTAGCCATAGCCTAATTTTGCATTCGAGGTAGTTGACTCTTAACATATATAATTAAGGGGAAGATGCCAAGAATTTCCCTAAACTTCTGACTATAGTTGATAATTCTATGTACTTTATTATGTGATGATACCTTGACATATGGAATGGAGGAGCTATGCATGGGAACTTAAGTGGATAATAGCAAGCTGATGTTTATCTGAATTGTAAGTAGTAACAGAAATAGGAAGTGGCATAATTTCAGTAGCACTTACCTTGACATGGTAAATAGTAACAGAAATGTTAATCTGCATTTATATGCATGGATAAAGTTCTTGCAACTTTTGATACATGGTAGTTATCTTGTGAGTTCTATGTGTCTTGAAGGCAATGACGATTGGTTTTTGACCATCCTAATCTCCCTAATGTAGAAGTAGAAAAATTCTGCGGTATTGCAGAGTTTTAGTCTATAAGCTTGTAAACAAAACAAGCTATTTGTTCATACTCAACTTGAAAAATATTTGGAATCAACTTGACTAGGAGTCTATGATCAATTTTGAGCTGAGCTTGTGTCTTGTATACAAAACCTTAGTGATCACCAGCCTACTTGAGTATTAACTGATTTACCATCGAAACCTGAAAGATTCACTGGACTTTTTTCTGCCTTTAATTTAAAGATCAGGTAAAAACTTGACTTGAATATTTAATGATAGTTGAGTCGACTTGAACGTCTTGAATACATCCAAATCTGAGTTTTGAGCTTTTAGTTTTTAACTTGACTTGGCCAAATTAAATTCCTTTATGATATTTTTCATGCATGTGGTATAAATCAAAGTTTAATCAAAGCTCCAGTACAAATTATTAGTAACTTCTATGCTCCTAGTTGTTGTTTAGTCTTTATATATGTCTATGTTTATGCTTTATTTATTATCTTTTTTTAGGAGGTTCGTAATTGTTCTAGGCAGTTCATTGTTTAGCATAACTGGTGTAGACAAGGTTGCTGCGTTTTTTTCACGGGGAAACAAAATGAATATTTCAATCATAAACATTGGCTATGAGGATATGGACACAGGAATGTACATGATCCTAAATCAAAATGCAGATAAATGGTTAGTATTCCATAAGCTCAGGGGAGATAATATAATACAAAAAAGATTGTACAAAAGCATCAAGGAAAGAAATAAAAGGTCACATATATAGACAATGATCCGGACACCAATCAACCATTTGGCATTACAGGCATGCAGTAGCAGTTCTTCCAATACAACTTTGAGTTCTCATACTCTACCATGCATAATCATTTGATGCTGACATATGCATAAGTGATAACCAACTTTCCTCTTCCACCGAGTAAAATGAGTAGTTTACATTTTCTGCATTTTTCCATTGCCAATTGCTAAGATGCTTGAGACTGGCTTTTTCTCTGTCCTTTTTTCTGAATCATGTAGTTAAGCTTGATAACAAAACCTGATAATGCTCCAGTGCAGCATACAGTTTGCTGGATAAACCTGGTCATGTTTGGTGTTTCTCTATGTTTCTCTCTAAATTCAATTCTTGTTTCAGTGTGTGCACACATGTAGATTCTGCAAAAGCCAGTTTTATATGGGATCTAATGTTGTTAGCTGTGATATACATAACATTATTAGAAATGTTAGATTTTGATTGTGAACTGTTCAATAATGCCTGTTAACTTATTGACGATTTGGGTATGCAGGTGGTCAATATTAGCAGAGATGGCATAGAGGCTGATACTTCATCTTACCACTGCGAGTAAGCTTCTTGCTAGGATTAATTTTAATCTATTTTTGCAATGGAATTTAAATCATTATTTATCTTTTTGGATCTGCTTCTTATTTATGATAAATTTTTCTAGTGTTATAAGGCACATTCCTCTGGAATCCATTGATCCATCATTGGCCATTGGATTTTATTGTCGAGACAAAGGTTCGCTGCTCTATTTTGGCTTCTTCGTTCTTTGAGCCTAGGCTTGCTTTTCAAATTAAACTCAGTAACTAGAGTGTCTTACCTTGATTACTTTCATGCTTGCTACTGTACAGATGATTTTGATGAATTCTGTTTTCTGGCATCAAAGCTGGCAGATGACTCGCATGGTGCACCGTTGTTTACTGTTGCTCATTCCCATAAATTGTCAAAGTCGGTGGGCCGCACTGACACATCAAATGATAATATTGAGGTTCAAGAAGACGATTCCCTAGGTGTAATGCCCATGAATGATGCTGAGGCTCCTGTAAACGAGGACGATTGGCAAATCCTATAATTAATTATCTAAAAACTTGTACATGGTTTGGCTTGTAACGGGGTTGTATACCCAATTCCACAGCATCTCTTATTTAGTCAACTTGTGTTTTTGTTCATTACCCCTTTGTGGCTCAAGATTTGTAGAGAGTACACCCAGTGCACAGCATTTATGATTCTTTTTATAAAATTTTTAAGTTGTTAACATATTCAACTAATAGTGTAATGCAGGAATTTTCTGTTTTGCCAGTAGTTTCTCTCTCCCTTGATATTTCTTGCCTTTTTTTCTTTTCGTTTTTATATTTTTATTTCTACATTTTCAATAGCTTTCTGTTCTACTTTAGCTATTTACATGTCTGAAGTATGCTTCATTCCATTGAGTACTCATTTAACTTTAGCAAATTCCGTTATATGCATGTGGTAGGTACAACGTTTTGAAGTATTCAAAACAATTTTATCTTCATTTATGTTTATGTTTTTCGGGTACAGCTATTATGAAACATGAAATATTCAATTTTTATCTACCTTCATTTTGCAAATTAGGCATAACACCACCACAAGACAAGAAGAATTACATTACATGGGCCCAATGAGGAAGACTCAAATGGTAGAAAAAGGACTAAACAAGCAAAATGTCACAGTGATCCTTATTTTTTTTGGATTTAATTTTACCTTGTAACCATCCTCTTTATCACAAGAAGAAGTTCGTAATAGTGTACTGTTTCACCAGGCTTTCACTTAACATTATCGAGTTAAGTTTAATTGTATGGGGAGACCCGAGACCAGGTTTTTCACTTAACATTGCCTTGTTAAGTTTGGTTGTACGGGGAGCGGAGACCTGCTAATCATTCCTCGAAGTCTCTTAGTACTTGAGTGTATCTTTGGTGAGCCATAATGAAACATAGTGTATATTACATTAACAAATATCTTAGATTACATTCCATTACAGGTCACCAAATATAACCAAGTAAAGTGGCTGCGGTTACTTCATTGTTAGTCTCACATCAGATTGTGAGATAACAAGCTGAAAATGGAAATCCAGAGAACTCAGCAGGAGTATGCACATGGTTCCATTTAGTCCTACTGTTGCAATCTTTATCCAAGATAAATGTTCCTTCAAAATCACATTCACTACATGAAAATGATGACTCTGATCTCCTGCAGCTCCCACTTACAAGAAACACTCTGTTCTTATTATCACCATATCCAATACTCATCACAAATGGGTTCTTTCCACAATCTGGAACTGGATTTGATCTTATTACTTCCCATCTAATCTCATCATTTTGATGTACTTGTTCTTGTTGTTGTTCTTCTTCTTGGTCTCCCAAGAACCACCACCATTGATGCTCATCCTTGTTAACAGATGATACTACGGTGGTGGCTCCTCTAGGACTAGTAGTAGAAATAGGCCAAACACCAGTAATTTTATGCCAGACACCATTGTCAGGGTCATAACACTCTGCATCAGACCTAAATTGTCCTTGGCTATCAGTCCCATAGCCACTCACAACCCAGAACCTATTATCACCTTCAAAAGCCATTCCATGACATTCATCTCTCTCTTCAATCATATTTGGCAAAATTCTCCATTCATTTCTCTCAATATCATAAACTTCAGCTGAATTCAGAGCGTTCTTATGTCTATCATGTCCTCCGGCGACATAAACCCACGATTGTCCAACCACAGCACAAGCAAAGAAAGAGCGAGACACAGACATTGGCGCTACGCGTCTCCACCTGCAACCGCTAGCTCTGGCGAAATCTACGATGTAAACATCCGGTACCGGTTCTAGAGTGTCGGAGTCCCAACCGCCTAAAATGAGTAATTTACCGGCGGAAGGAATTGCCAAACATTGACAAAACATAGGGATTTTCCCAGGAAATGTCTTTTGCCAAGTATTATACGTAGCGTTATAAATATTTAGGCCAAATTGAGGAGGACTGTGGATCTGCTGTTGCTGCTGCTGTTGATGTTCTAATTTGTCCACCTTTTTGGCTATGGCGATGGTGGTGGTAAGTGATTGAATTGAATCTAATGAAGGAAGAGGTTGAACAAGGCAAATTAGCTGCTCTGAATTACCAGATTTATGCCTTAGTTGATAAAAATAAGGATTTGAAATCAAGTTTTGCCAAGAATGGCAGACTGATTTCATATTAGAATGAAATTGGCTTGGAACTTTTACTAAACACTCCATAGCTATCTCATCTGGTAATCCTGGGATCAGTTGTTGACTCTCCACCTCCATAAAATTCTGAATACTATTCTTCTTTTCTGCCATGTTCTTTTCTTCAAAAAACAAAAACGAAAATTAGACACGAGAAACAGAAGATTGATAGAAAACCAACCAAGAAAATATTAGAATTTGATAGGTTTACGATAAGCAGAATGCTCAAAAAAAAAAAAAAAAAAAAAAAAAAAAGGAACGAAGGAAGATCAGAAGAAAAGGTTGTGGATAGACAGAGAGAGCGGGGCTGTGTATAAGTAGGCAGCGGATGTAGGAGATCTGTGAGAGCTTATGAGTGATCAGAAATGTCATGTATGGCTGTTTCATTTTAATGCCATGAATGAACAACAATTATTACTTGCTTTATTTTGCCTTATCTTCTCAGATTTTTTTATAAAAATATAATTATTTTATTTATTGCAATTTGGTAAATATTGTTTAAAAAAATTATATAAAGTAACAGTGAAGGTGCTTTCTGTGAGATTTTTAGTTTAGAAAACCACTTATACTGAAAAAGTTAAAATATAAAAAATCTGGACCATTGAATGAAAATTTGAGCAAGTGAAGAGTGAGAAGCATTGAAAAGTAAAAGTCTGATGGATTGTAAGTTGTAACTGCCCATAATGAATGCATGGATACCCAGTTACGGGGCTTCTAGAAGCCATAATGCCATGTCATCTTATGTGCTTATTTATCTTTATTCGCCCACTTGCATAATTACACGCTGCGCTATAATATTTATTATATTTAAAAAAATAATTTATTATAAAATATTTATCCTGTTCATATTTTAAAATTAATAATTTTTTGTCATGTTTATCCATTGCATATAATCAATAATTATTATTTTAATTTAATAATTATTTTAAAAATTAATATTAAATTAAAGATAATATAATAAATTTATTTAATAATTTATTTTAATTTTAATGAATTTATAATTAAAAAAAAGTGAAATTCAAAATATCATAAATATTATATAATAAGGTAATACTCCATAACTTTTTCAAAAAATAACTATGTTGTTTCTCTTCAGGCCAAATGTTTACAGATTTACTATGTTTTTTGGAAAGTTATTATCCATCCTCAAATTAATGAAATTATAAAATACATTGTCCAATGCCAAAACCACCTCCGGAAAAAAACTATTAAACGAGTGTTTAACTGTTTATATAAATGCATAAAAAATTATAAAACACTCTCTCCACGTAACTCTGCAGGGTAGTAACGGACGCCTACTTCACTAATTTCCGGGAAAAGTCACAACACGTGGACGCTGACAGGTTGGACAATCCAAGCTAGTGCACTGACGGAGCATATTGGCAGGGCTAAAAAAGGGAAAGTAACAACTTCTTAAACTAAAAAGGATTAGTATTTTAATTTAAAAGAGAAAGGATTAACTTATTTAATCACTTGATATTAACATTTTGTTTGAAAGGAGAGAAAAAAAATATTAAAATTTCTTTAATTTTTTTTATTTTTTTTGGTTACATAAGGGAGAGAAAAGAATCTAAATGGTATATACTGTTATTTTGTTAAAAAAAATCTTAAGAGGTAAAATATATTTTGAAATAGGTGTGTGTATGTATGATTGTGAAATCCACTATGGAAAAGCAAATGGTTCTAGAAGACCAAAAAAGGCAAAGGTTCTAGAATGGGAATTGAAAGGGTGGGGGCAATGCGTGAAAGGAGCATGTCCTCTTTTGTTCAGAACCAGCCAAGAGAAGGGGCGGTGCAAGAAAAGAAAGTGCATTGTCCAATATGAGAATGGGGACCTACGTACTAACACATTAACAAAAAAAAAAAAAAAAAAAAAAAAGTTGATGTGGGATCATTACACATCAATATAATAATTTTTTTTACATTTGATTATTAATTTATTTATCTCGATAATGAATATTGTGATAAATGATTCAATATTTTTTATTAAATAATAAATTCAGTTCAAATTGAATAAATCGATAAACTAAACTTTCTTCGAATAGTTTATTAAATCGATCAAAATGAATCAGTTTAGTTTTTCTTATGATTTTACACACCCATATTTATTTAATTTTTATAACCTATTCTTATTCTTATTTTAAAATAATAAGAAATGACAAACAAAATAATTAAAATGCCATATATTTTTTAAAATTATTTAAAATTGGAAAATTAAAATAAAATAAAAAAATAAGAGTATTAAACTCTAACAATTAAAATACCTAAATTTTAGGTGTTCAAAAAAATGCAAAACATAGTTATATTGTTGCTCTCATGAAACGTTGCTATTAAAGAGACTCATAACCTACTGAATGGACATACCTATTTATTATTAATATTAAAAAAACAGTCTTGAAAGTTAGTATTTAGATAAACCCTTTCAATTGTGATATTTTAAATTTTAAAATCTAATTTTATAAATATAATTAATATTGAAAATACAATCTATTTCTCTATTAATAATTTTAGTTGTCTTTGATAGAGTAGTTGAGAATATTGATTTTCAAAAGCCAGAATAAATTACCAATAAAAGGGTGAAAATTTAAAAATGATATGGGAAAGAAAGACAAAGACGTTGCTGTCCTCATAAATGACATTAGATAACAAAAGGACAGGTGTATCTAAACAAAGCAATGAAGTATATATTATTATAAGATGCAAAGACAATCAAGTACGAACGCAAACACGCGCTGCTTTCCAAGGATAGGAAGACAGGGTGAGCTAGACTCGTCATGCCATCCCACAATAATAATATTAAGTTTTTTTTTTTTTATTTTTTTTATTCTATTTAAATTTAAATTTTATATATCAATACACTACTTACACCTGCCCATGCTTTGCTGCGGGCTTTCAAATGGCAAATGCTATTTTTTGAAATTCGAATTTTCAAATAATTTTTTTTAGATGGTCAAATCCAATATTTTAATTGTATCTCATGAATAAAATAATCAATTTTAATTTGATCAAAACGTTAAAAAGTGAAATTATGATTGACATTCAATATGTATTATATCTCATTATTGGGATTATTTATTGAAGAAGACAAGAAGTGATTGTGATTGGGGCAATCTTATAGCTAAGATGCAAGTGCAAATCAATAATAGAAAATTAAGTGCCATTCCACATATGGAACTCAAGACTCTCCTTTTGGTTGGGTCAACACATAATTCTTATAAATTTGGTTTTTTGTGACCTAAGATAACAAATATAAGAAGAAGAGTGTAATGACATGCACATGGACACTTGCTTGGCCAATTCGCAAGACATTATTATCATTGTGACCATCATTTTCTTGGATGTGGAATTTTTTTTCAAGTCTTCTTAAGCAAATAACATAAATTATCGACACAATTTATTTTATTGATGATCTGATAACAATTTTGGATTGTCGATCATGCGTGTTTTTTAGTTCAGGTTTTAAAAATTAGATTGTGATAGACTACAGGTATTTCAGCCCATTGGGCTGAATATAACTTTGTTAATATCGCATTGGTATGATCTTATCTGATTCCTATGACTTGCATCAATGGAATCATAGTATATAACATGATCTGCATGTTTGACATTTTTTGCACAGATGGCATTTGCTAATTAATATACATTCGTCGTTATAAAGTGAAGTTCATTCAAGATATAAATCCTTGCATTTTCTTTTTCGTTAAGCTTGAAGGTGTACGAGGAGCTCAAAAGAGAAATGCAACGAAAGCTTGCTTGTCTCGTATAGGGTTAAACTACTGCTATTGGAATATTTTTGGAAAGGCCAATATTAAAAAGATCGAAATGTTATGCTTTATTTTTATATACTGGGCTTAGTAGCTTACCCTTTGTGCCGGTTTTCTTTATAACCAAAAAATGCGTTGCAGGATTAAAAAATGTAAGCCCAAAAAATATGTAAGAGCCTGTCAGACAACCATGCGACCAACCAAATCAGCGAACTGACCAGGTACGATCTTCTACAGCCACAGTACAACCGAGGGTGCACCAGACCATTAATCACGCTCTGATCGCACGGTCATAACTCATCAACCAGGTTTGGGTTCCTGTCTCCTTTATGCTAAAGGATGCAGATGTACGATCCTATAGAACAGATCCTGTTCAAGTAAGGTCGTGACGTGAGCTGCTCTTCGATTCCACTATAACGCATTTTATAGACTTATCTGTTTCCGATGTGGGATTTTCTTGCAGGGATTTTTCTCTAAGTAGTTGACTTCTTGCATGGATCCCTATTCAACGTCAATTGAAAAGGTAATAATTTGCTTTAATTAATTTATTGTAGCCATAACAATAAATGCTAGTTCAAAATTAATCCATAAAATTAAATTAATATATAAAGAGCAAAATAATAAATACTCTGGCAATCAAAAAAGAGAATTGGCTTCTCTTTATACTTAAAAAAAAAAATCATCTTATTATTAGTTTTTTATATTATTATTTTAGCCAATCAAACTATAGGGGAATTTTAAATATTTTTTTATTTTTTTATAATAATGAACGTCATAAAAAAGACCAGCAAACTTATATGTTCATAACGTGGATTCCAATATTGTTGATTGTAGAGACAAACAGCTAATCCGATGGTGAGCCATTGACCATTGATGCCAATACAAAAATACTCCCTCCCCCTTGTACACAGCAATAATCATTCCTAGTTACTGGTAATTTAATATTTGTATTTATATAATCTTTTAATTATAATGGGTTTACAATAAAGACTAGAAAATAATTTTTCTGTGTTGTTTTTAAAAAATATTTAATTCTTTTACCTAGAAAAATGTTTTCTGTTATTATTTTTTAACAAATATCTCCATATATTTTTAAATATGAGATTAATCTCGTCTTCTTATTTATAGGTAGTCACGAGAAGTAATTTTCTTATATATTTAAAACATTAAAAAATAAAAAAAAAAACTTTTCCCAAAATTAGTTTCTGCAAAACAGACGAAATTAAAAAAAAGAAAAAAATTTTTTTGATAGTGCTTGCTCTTAAACTATATAATGACAATTAAATGTATAATTATTTTTATATATAATGATATATAATATATATTTTTTAATTTTTAAGATGAATATGCTATTTTTTTATTTTAATATGTTATATAAATAGAAAATATGAACTAAATTTTTTCAGAAATAGTATTAATATAAAAATTATTATCTTTAATAAAATGAAAAAAATTATTAATTTTAAAAAAATTATAATTCGATTAATAATTATGTTTATAAGGTTAATGATATCCAAATATAATATAAATATAAAACTGAATACTAATTAATATGAAAAAATTCCAAAATATAGGTAATAGAAGCATTAGCTAATTAAAACTTATTTGTTGATTATGAAGATTAAAGGTATGCAAACAGATGGGTCAATTTCGAATCTAACTGAAAAACTAAAAATGAAATTAGTTTTTTTATTAGTATCAAACCGGATCGAAATAAGTTAATCGGTCCAAACCATTTATTAGAATCAGTTCACTTCGATGATTCTATTTTACTCATAAAATAATTATTTTGCAACAATCCTTCTAAAGATTGAAAACAGAAGCCAAAATCGAAAATCGAATAATCAAACTAAAAACAACTGAGTTGGATTTGATTTTCAATTTTCTTCAAAGTTTGCTCACTCCAAATGAAGATAAGGATATAAATAATTGAATTAAATGTGCTCTCAACTCTATAAATGCTATATCAAATCTAGAAACCAAACACATCCAAAAAATCTCCCTCGCAAAGAATTATGGATAAAACTTGCATACAATTGGTGCATGAGATCAACCTATACCAAGTCAATTAAATAATAATAATTATTATTTTATCCATATTTTTCATTAAATAATTATAAATGTCCTCATTTGAAAAAAAAATTTATTAATTTAATATATAGATGAGATGAATATATTTGGTGTGAATAAGTATTTTCAGATATTATAATAACTGCAGCTTTTAAAATATTATTTCTAAATTTGGATCTGGATCTTACAGCAACTCAATTTTCATTATGATATGTGAAATTCAAATATATATTATCTAAGTAATATAAAAATAAAACAAAATACGTTACACAGATATTTCAAGAGGTTTAAGTATGTATGTGAGCAGCCAACATCCATGTCTCATAACTGTATTGTGTTGAGTGTCTGTATATATATGGAACCGAGAAAATAAATAATCGATGGAAAAGGCGGCGGAATCAAGATACAACTCTACTCAAGAAACCTACCTTCAACGGAAGAAATATATGCTAATTGCTTGCCGGAAGACCGAGAAAGAAAGAACCGTCATTTGAAAAAAAAAAAAAAAAGTTAAGAGAAAAGAAAAGAAAGAAAAGGAGGAGCAAGCGCTGTAAACTCCGAGAGAAATTAATTAATAACAAAAAGGAAATAAAAAACATTCAGATATTAATACGCGTTTTGCATTAAATTAAAGCATTATCTTTCTCTGTCTGACTGTTTCATTGTCTCTGTCGTTTCCATTCAATCTGTATAGAGTTTCTGTTACAATATTAATAATTAACCTGAATAGAAGAGACAGTAAGGTTAGGTTAGTCAATTCCATTACGTCCGCCAATCAATGAATCAATCAAGCTTTATTTTTTACAGTCAATATTAATTCTTTTAGTCTAAAATTAAATGGAATATATATATATACTCAAACATTGGTTTTTCTTTTTCATTATATACAATAGAAGAAAGAAAGAAAGAAAGAAAGAATTGCTTGCAGGGAAATCAAGAAATGACAGAAGGAGGAACGACCTTGGAATACACTCCAACATGGGTTGTTGCAGTTGTTTGTAGTGTTATTGTAGCTATTTCTCTTGCTGTTGAAAGGATCCTTCACTATCTTGGCAAGGCATGTCTTTCTCCTTCTGTCTATATTATCATTATCATGAGCAATCAATGGAAATTCTCGTTTAGTAACGATCATTAATGTTTAATGGCATTTGGTTTTGCAGTTGTTGAAGAAAAAACAACAGAAACCTCTCTTTGAAGCTTTACAGAAGATCAAAGAAGGTGTAAATATATGTTAATTTTTGTATAAAATATTTATTTCTGTTAACTAGATTGTTTGTTATGGATTTAATGCGAAATTGCGCGTTTGTGATGTTTCAGAGTTGATGCTTTTGGGGTTTATATCACTGTTATTGACAGTGTTTCAAGGTAGTATTAACAAAATATGCATAACAGAGGAATTGGCTAATAAATGGCTTCCTTGCAAGGAAGAATCTGATACTGCTGGCACCACCGCCCACTTTCAGACCTTCATTTCCGGTGGTTCCCATCGTCGCCTTCTGACTGAGGAATCCAAATCTAGCTGTGCTGAGGTAATTCATTAAATTTTTGAATCGGTTTGGTCAAAATCCGTTTATTAGGGAGTTCCCGTTTTGTTAGAGAATGCGAGTATGAAAGGCACTAATTTTCGTTTTCGTCATCATTAATATTTTTTTAAACATATATATATATATATATATATATATATGCTAGAAATTCAACTATTAGATGTTCAAAAAGAAGTTTGTTTTGTGAAATGAATGAGGATGGGTCCACAACCGTTTTGATAGGTAGACAGCTCCTATGATTCTTCCTTAGTGGTGTGCAATGAAGACTTATTAAGTTCTAATTTCAATTCAGTTGTTGACCAATCATGAATGTGAACTGCACCTACTTTTCTTTTTATATCCTTTTTTTTAACATGGAAATTATTTTTTAAAAAATGACTTGTTTAATTTCTTTTACACCATAATTAAAATAATGCCTTCCATGTCTAAATTAATCAGGTTGAAAATCTATTAAACATAATGCATGAACATCTAAGTCAATGATTTTACTACTCTTAATTTACAATATCTAAACACCAAATTTAATTTTTTATTAATTATTGTTAGTATATATAAAGGATAAAAATAAAAAAAAATTATTATTTATTAAATCCATAAATGCGACGACTATTTAGAAATACCATACTTCTTCAAATGTACAATGAAAAATTATTTACTTCCTTAATCACCACGCAACAATCTTAAATAATTTATATTTGGCTTGTGAATTTGCAGGGAAAGGTTCCAATTTTATCTACAACTGCATTGCATCATCTTCATATTTTTATCTTTGTGCTAGCTTGTGTCCATGTGGCTTTCTGTGCTCTAACCATTCTTTTTGGAAGTGCAAAGGTATATAATATTTTCCTAAACATTTTTGCAGCTTTTGATCTTCTGATTTCCATTTACTTACTGTATACAGTTTCTGAAATAACTAATATTTTATTTCTAAACAATTTTTTTTATTTTTCATGAAACATGAACGTTCTTCCGTGTACAGATAAGACAATGGAAGCATTGGGAAGATTCTGTCTCTGGGAATCAAAAAGATCCAGAACAAGGTAACTCTTAATAGTAAAGGTAACCAAGGTGTTTGGTAAACTTAGATTATGTCACAACTCTATTTCTACGACAGCAGCGTTTAGCAGTGTTAAGTATTTTTTATAGATTTTAATTAATTATAACGCGCATTTAGAGTTTGACACTGTATTTTATGAAAAGTCATCTTCATTAGCTAAACACCTATACCCATTACTTGTTTTTACTTTGTTCGTGACTTTCATTTTTTTTTTTTTTTTTTGTCATCAATTATTTGTACCGAATATTTTTATTTTAAACTTTTATATTATTAGCTAACTACTAACAGCTGTTAGAACATTTAAAATTGTCAAACCGAACCTAATTAGAACTTTTTGTAACATAATAATAGCTTTTAGAAGTTGAGAGTGAGACGTAAAATAAATTAAACGATTAATGTATTTTTTTCATCATTTTAAGTTAAACAGTACTTTAACAGTTAGTTTTACTGAATATTTTTAATTTAAACCGTTATATAAATAGTTATCCACTAATAGTTATCAAAACTAACTTATATCGCTGAATCAATGCTTGGGATTGTTTGATTTGGGAAATGGAATGATAGGAATAGAATTGCTTTTCCACAAAATATAATATATACCCATTATTGCCTTTTTATGAAACATATGTTAAACCTTGAAATTTCAAGCACTTACATTTGGTTTAACTATTAACTACTATGTCAATAGCTAACTGCAATCACTGAACCAAATAGCTCAAAGTTGCAATGAAGAAAAAGCAATTCCCCATACTTTCTTAAACGGACAAATTCCTTTTTATGTCAATTTTCTTCTTATTCAAGTATCATGTATGCAGCAGGAAATGCAAAGCTTACACATGTTCATGATCATGATTTTATCAAGAAACGGTTCCGGGGTATGGGCAAGGACTCTTATATAATAGGCTGGGTGGTAAGATCACCATTGTTTTCAAGTATCTTTTCTTTATTTTTTCAAAATTTTTTAATAACTTACATTTATTGTTTTCCAATTTAATGGATCATGTCTTCTTTTCTTTTTCAGCATTCATTTTTCAAGCAGTTTTACGGTTCTGTTACAAAATCTGATTATGTAACTTTGAGACTAGGCTTCATTATGGTAAGGTTAATTATCTGCAATTGTATCAATTTGTGCCAACTCTTTATATAATAGAGTTATGCTTATAAAATATATTTCTTTCTGCAGACTCATTGTAGGGGAAACCCCAACTTTAACTTTCACAAGTACATGATGCGAGCCCTCGAAGCTGACTTCAAGAAAGTTGTCGGAATATGGTTAATTATGTTACAGTTTTGCTTGTTTAAACAGTAATATTTGCTCTTAATTGTGTGTTATCTTGAACTAATTCATGACCTCATCGGTTGCAGTTGGTATCTTTGGTTATTTGTGTTTATTTTCTTGCTGCTGAATATTGCTGGTAAGCAATGAGCTACCTTTCTTTTTTTTTGGTTAAAATCTAAAAATGTCTAGATAAAAGTTTCCTCTTTGAAAAAAAATTTCACTTCTTTTCCAAATATTGTTTTGCCTTTGGAATCTTAAGTTTATCAGAACATATTGAGTTCATGTCTGATTCTGTAGTTTTATGCCATTCTGCAATTTTCAGATTGTTTGTTTGACAAATGTGATGTGATTATGATTATGATATGCAGGTTGGCACACATATTTCTGGATCGCGTTCATTCCCTTCATAGTAAGCGATCTAATCATAAATTTGTGCTATACAATAAGTCTAACAGTGAAATTATTTGGAAAATGATTTTGGTTTTTATTTTTGCAGCTTCTACTAGCTGTCGGTACTAAATTAGAGCATGTAATTACACAATTAGCTCATGATGTTGCTGAGAAACACGTAGCAGTCAAAGGAGAGTTGGTTATTCAACCTTCAGATGATCATTTCTGGTTTCACAGGCCTCAAATTGTTATCATTTTGATCCATATCATCCTATTCCAAAATTCTTTTGAACTTGCATTTTTCTTCTGGATATGGGTAAAGAACACACAACATTTGCAGACAACATTTTCCTTTTTTACTGCTAAAAGTAATGAATGATTATTACTTCTTGAGTTATATATTTATTGCAGGCTCAATATGGTTTCGACTCCTGTATAATGGGACAAGTTGGTTACATTATCCCAAGACTTATTATAGGGTAAAATAAAGATTCTCCATCTTTTTTTTTTTTTTTTGTTTCAGTAACAGTTTATAATCGACGAACGAAAAATTTATAGCTTCTGTTTATCACGTTTTAGGGCGTTCGTTCAGTTCGTCTGCAGCTACAGTACATTGCCATTATATGCAATTGTCACACAGGTAAATTCGGACTCTGACCGAAACTTCTGATTTCAGCTTGATAAAGAAGCTGAAATGATTATTATGTTGTAATGCAGATGGGAAGTTCATTCAAGAAAGCAATATTTGATGAACATATTCAAGTAGGGCTTGTTGGCTGGGCTAAGCAAGCTAAAAAGAATACAGTTCTTAGAAAGGCAGCTCATGGCTCTAGCCAAGTCGGTCACAAGGAGGGTTCTCCACCAGCAGTTCAGTTGGCAAACATCGGAACCAAGGAATCTGCAATGGAAGATATTGTACAGCTAACTGCCTCTGATAGGCCTAACTGAAAAGCATCATATCTCTGAATGCTGGTGTATTTACTGCTTCCAAACCCAGAAGAACGGAGCCTTCGATTTATTACAGAACACTAAAATATAAGTTAAGAAGAGTATATATACATAGTTATTTATTTAAAGGAGGCTAGAAATAATTGTTAATTATAGAGCTTATCACGCATATTAAAAGGCATTGAATACTATTTTGAGCATCGATTTACTCTGATTTCTACCATTTTGCTTTTCCAATTTTATTAAATTTCAAGAATGCTCCATGTTATAAACTTGATACCGAAATCTGTTCAACAAGTTCTTCTATCAAATCTCACTGCCGGGTTTAAACATCAAAATAGAATTGTTTAAGCTTTCCCTTGCTTGTTTCAGCTTTAACCCTGTTTTATATGTATAAACGAAGAGGTGACTATACCTTCAAGAGATAAGCCTATGCTCTTTAAGACTATGCAGCAAGTTTCACAACATTTAAGCAACTGCTAAATTGCTTCTGGACTCCAACTTCGAAGAGGCTATACCAACTGCATCTTTGGATGAATATCTGGCAACAAGACTTCGGCTTATCCATTACTTTTATAGCTTATTTTCTCTGATTGTTCAAGATCTTGATCAGTTTGGCATTATTTTCATTAACATTCTGATTATTCAGTTCCTTAGAACCTAAATGTTGCGAAAGCTTTGCGCCCAGATACAAAGCACATGCAATTTTATTAATAGAAGCAATAAATACGTTTAAGCATCTTAGCGAAAAAAAAGGCTTTTCAGTTTTACAAAAAAGATAAAGAAAATGTACTCTATAGCTGAAATTGCTGCATGTGCAGCTTATGGCAATATATTAAACCGATTTCAACAATTTACACTGCATAAAATTCTTGATGCATAACTCATAACACACTAGTCTTCAATTACCGCTTCCAAAACTATGCAGGTAAAGACAAAATGAACTCTTCACAAGGAATTAAGGATAATGAATCCACTTATTTCCAGAATTAATGGTAATTAATACAAATGGCCAGCATCTATGACTGAAGAATCCTTACATATGATAAGAATCATCAATCAAACAATCTAAACTAGCAACAGAATCCAACCACTTGATTTCGCTGATCAGTTCTCCCAGTATCTGATACATCTCTTCATAATTAGGGTGTGATCTATCATCAGCATTGAAAGCATGAACCTCATTCTTAAGCTCTATCCAACTCCAACCAGGGACCTTTCTCACCTTCCTCTCCCTCATCAACCTTGTTATGCACGCTTTGTCATCCCACCTTCTAAGATCTCCATACATATTAGAGAGTATGACGTAAGTGCAATGCTCTTCAGGCTCTAGCTCTAGCAAATGACTTGCTACTTGAGCAGCTAATTCTATGTCTCCGCAAGCTCTGCAGGCAGCCAATAGGGTTTTCCACACCATTGCATCAGGTTTATGTGGCATCGATTCAACCAGGGATTTTGCCTCATCTAGATGCCCAGCTCGTCCAAATAGATCTATTGCACAAGCGTAATGCTCCATCCGATGTGAAATGCCGTATTCTGATGCCATAGATTTTAGAAAATAGCGGCCCTGTTCGACCAATCCAATGTGGCTACATGCAGTCAAAGCTGCAACAAAAGTTATATGATCCACCTTCACCCTCCTCTCCCTCATTTGGAAGAAGAGGTTCAACGCAACATCACCCTGTCCATGTTGTGCATAGGCAAACATAATGGAATTCCAAGTAATTGAGCTATTTTTGGTACTCTCTTCAAAAGATTTTCGAGCATCCTCAATGATCCCACATTTAGAATACATAAAAATCAATGAACTGGCTACAAAGTCATTCATCTCAAAGCCTGATTTAACTATCAAGGCATGAATTTGTTGGCCTAGTTGGAGGATTGCTAAATCCGAGCAAGATCTAAGAGCCGCAGAAAATGCATAATCATCAATTTCAACCACCGAAGATCTCATATGCTCAAAGAATTTCAACGCATCTTCACTACATCCAGTTTGTGAGAATCCAGTCAAAATGGAATTCCAGGAGACACGATCCTTAGACTCCATGGAATGGAACACATGTAATGCATCTTCCATGGATTTATAATTAGGTTCAAGATACATAGCCATCAATGCATTACATATAGGCACAGATTTTGTTAGCCCCCTCTTGATCACCAAGCAGTGCAAAGATTTTCTATGATCTTTATGTAGAGAAGAACTCATAACACTGGTGTAAGTATAAATGTCTGGCTCAAACCCGAACTGCTGCATGTCAAGGAATAGTTTAAATGCAATTTCTTTCCTATCATGTACAAAGTAAGCTGCTAACATGGAATTCCAAGTAACTAAATCTCGGGTGTCAAAAGCACCATCAAAAACTCTTTTTGCATCCTCTAAAGAACCACATTCTGAATATGAAGTTATTGTGGCATTGCATATGGTGTTGTCAAACTCCACACCATATTTTATAATTTTACAATGAAGCTGCATTGTTGACTTGTAAAACCTATCTTCATCAAGCAAGGTAAGAAGTGGAGAAAAAGTCCCATCATCAAGACTAACCCCTTCTGTTTCCATACAACTTAATAACCAAAACGCAGTGTCACGATCGCCTTTTTGTACAAAACCAGCAATAAGTGCATTCCACGAGACAGAATTACGCAGTGGCATGCACTGAAACACAACAAACGCATCATCAATTCTGTCACACTTCGCATACATGTCCAAAAGAGCACTTCCAGCATAAACATTCTCCTCGAAACCAATCTTGACTATCAAGGAATGCAGTTGCTGACCAAGATCAAGATAAAAAGCATGAGCGACCCCTTTAAGCATACTTCCAAAAGTATAGGCATCAGCCTCAAAACCTAATCTTTTCATAGATTTATGCAAATCCCAAGCAGCGCCGAAGTTTCCAGAGTTGACATGACCAGCAATCATTGTGTTCCAAGTAACGGTATCTCTTTGGGGCATTTCGTCGAACAGTTTCAAAGCAATACTTACCCCCCCCCAACAGCATCTTGTGTATTGACTGAGAATATTGTTTGCCGTGTAAATATCTGCTGTCTCTCCTAATTTGATAGTCTGGCAATGGGTTATAAAGATTTTATACAAAGAATGCCTAGAGCTTTTAATTACTGAGCTCAGTGTCCTCATTCATTCGTGGAGTCATGTGTAATTCTCTATTCCACATAAAACAAATAATTACCTTGTTTTTCCTTTGAGGGAAATGAAATAAAGATTATCAATTCATTTGCATGTTAAAGGGAGGGAGAAATATATTATTTTATATTTTATTAATTCAAAATAATAATTTTATATTACTTACTATTCAACTTAATTTATTTAGAAATTAATATTCGCGCTATCTAACTGTATGAACCATACAAATAGTAAAAAAAATTATTGTCTCATAAAAATTGAATATTAGGTATTATTTTTCTACATTTGACAATTATTAAGAAAATCAAATAAAGTGGATTTGAATTAAACTAAGTTGTAATTAAATTAAATAAATTCAAATTAAAATTGGCGAGTGGAGATAACAAAAAATAAATTCAAACAAATAAGTATTAAGTCGGTTTAACTATGAGATCTCTATAGTGTAAACTCTAAATATTGATTTATAGTGTCTAAATTCCTCTATTAAATTTCAATGGATCGCTAAAATCACATAATATCTATTTTTATAATTTAATATGGTTAAAACGTTTATGTCAATTCCTGAAGAAGTCTGAATTCCTTCTTGAGTTTAAATGAACTATTAAAATTATACACATCTACTTTTGTAACATAACACAATTAAAACTCATTAGGTTGGTGTTGATTTTTTTATCCTAAAAAAACTTAGGATATTTTTATGTCTAAAAATTCTAGATCTAATATATAAGATCCAATCTAATTTGTCACCCAGTTCATATATATCTAAAATCATACGGATATGAGATTCGACATATTCATAAGCATGAAACTCAACATATTAAATCAAGAATTTAAGCATTTAACATAAATTAAACTATTCAAAGTTGTATTTTTAAATTAATAAATAATTTTTATAACTAAATCCAATTATTTAGCCTAGTATTATTGCAAATATATTAAAACAAATAAAATACTCAAAGGGAATGAAAAACATAAATAACAAACTTTGAAATTTATTGATTAGTTGACTTTGCTGTGCACTTCCAAATTTATCAAAATTTCTACCCTTTCTCCTTTTGTGTTTGCAGTAACACTACACCACTCTGGTTACTCCTTACTCTTTTACATAGCAAAAAGTGCTCAAGAGAGTGTAACCCTTCAAACTTCTTTATTTGCTCTCTTTATAGACTCTTTGTTTGGCTTTTATTGGTCCACAACATATACTTTTCCACTTGCACAATTTGTACTGAAAAGCTGGTTAACCGCTCAAAGAAATGATAAAAAATGATAGAGAAAAGCTGTTGAGGCTAGGTGAAACATTTCTTCAAAACTGCAGCGTTTTAGTTCCAGACAATTTGCAAGAAGATCTTCTCACAACTTACTTTACATTTGGTCCACAATTGTCCACATTGATCAACTCTTCTTCATTCTTTTCTCTTGGGCTGATTGGGCATTGGACTTGGATTTATTTGACTTCTTATTGTATTCCTTGGACTTCAATCAACAACAAATCTTCAATGGCTCTCTTGTTTTGATTGGGTGCCAAATTAATGGAGTTTGATCGGTCCATTTTAACTTACAATTTGCAAGTGTTAATGTAATTCATGTGCAAACCAATTGGAGAAAAAAAATCATATAAAATAAATTTTATCCTTATTTTATTATTCAAAAAAAGTTTAATTTAACTAAAATATGCGATAAAATATATATACATTTTGTCGTTATCACCTACTTATTTTTAAAAAATAAAAATAAAAAATACTTTCAATGCTGAACAAATATCAAAATGGATAATTATAATAAAGTTTGAGAACTAAAAGAGAATGTTTAAACGGTTACTATGCATCATTGTGACAAGTGTATATACTTTGTCAACTAAATTAAATAATTCAAATTAAAATTGTATATATTTTTTTCTTTGCAAATCAAAATTTTACTTTTTTTTTTATTCGTTGTATTAGTAGTTATTATTAGACTTTTTATAAAAAATATGAAAATATGTTACACATCCATATATAATTTCTAATATAATTTCTTAAAAAAAAACCTTAAATGATGAAAAGAATTATTGTTATGAAAATCATACATTGCAATGAATTCTATTCAATGCACAATGCAAATGGTAAATGTTGAAAAAATTATTATCCCAACATTATATATTGCAAAAAAAATGCAAGAATAATTGAGCACTGTTCCAAGTTCAAATAACATAAACTTCCCTTTTAAAAAGTTCCGCAACCCATTAAAACTTCCGTTTTGACTAGGCTTTTTTATTTAAAAGCTCAATTTTTGTTATTAAAAGTCTGTTTGGCAAAATTAATTATTTTGATAGTAAATTATTTTAATAATATTTAGCTATTAACTGTTTAAGTAACATTTCATAAAACGTTAAAAACTAAACGTTACATGAGTTAACTTTTCAAAAAAAGCTACCCTAACTTCTAAAAGTTAATCCAAACGTATATTACCAAATAACTTTTTAATCAGCATTTTGACTAGTCAAAACTCTAAAAGCTACTCAAAAAGCTGTTGCCGAACTCAGCCTAAGCCTTATTCGAACTGCCTGCAATTTTTCTTTTTTTTTTTGTTCTTGAGACTAACTAATTGCAATTTAAAATAAAGTTAATTGCTATTAAATTCAAATCATTTATAATACAATTCAACAGAAACATTAAACCAATCTTACCAATTATCAGACTCTTCTACTTCCACCTCTCCTCGATCTCAAAGCAAAGCGCTTTTAACTTGCATTAATAGCAAGTATCCTACAAATAAGGCAAAACTTTTTCCCAACGTCTGTATTGCAAACTTCTCATATCTATTTTAATCTTAATATAAAATAAACTATCGATACGGGCAAAAATCAACTAATGGTATCTACCACGCTGAGTAGTACAACTGAATTCAAAGCTCTTCACTGTTTTTATTTAGTTATGTATTTTTATAGTTCACCAGTTGCTCAACTGTTTCTGAAGTTTTGAATTATATGAGGATTTACCACCTTTGTCTTTGTAAGAATTTCTAGAAGCAAGACTCTTCTGTCCCCTTCTGGAAACTGCTATAGCGCGTCTTCTCTGCTTGTTAAGGCGCTTGCTCAGTTCAGCATCATTTGCATCTACAGTCTGATTATCTTCTTCCTGAGAATAATAAACATAAAAATTTACTGCTACGGTATGCCTAGATATGCAACAAATAGCTTTACTTGACTAAAAAACAAGCAGAGAGTAGAGCATATGTTTTTTACTATAACTACAATGAAACATATTTCGCAATCAGGCTAGTTCTATAATTTTCATCACAAAAAACCTTGAGAATGAAATGCTAAAGTTAGAAGAAATAAAAACAAAGTAAAGCAAAAACCTCAATAAACAGATGTATTTAAATATCAGCTAATTAGTGTAATTTTAAAAAGTTAATGGTGGATACGTATGCACTTTGAAAGTTGTAGTAGACATCAATATTTGGAGCAAATGAATACAACTGGTACCTCGTCACCCGCTTCTTGTGTTTCTGACTCATTGTTTTGACTTGCTTCATAGCTTTGTTGATTCTCATCTACTCTGTCATCCTCATAAGCATTTGAAGTGCATTCTTCCTGCATTGTTTTTATTCTTACAAACTAAAAATCCCAAGCAAAAAAAAAAAAAAAAAAAGGAAAAGAAACAATGCAGCATAATATAGGACAAACATAAAACAAACCAATAAAAGACATAAATATGGGATATAGGCATACAACTAGATCAATTTTCAATCAATTAGATCTAAACCATAAACTAAGAGACTGCCCTCTGAACTAAGCCACCCTTCAGCCTTTCCAGCAGAAACTAGTGGAAAATCTATCAGTGAATATGTTACTTCAGTCATCTAGCACTTAAAATTAAAAAAATATATACATACTTATCTACACTGTTCACATACGCCTAGCAAATTTATCAATCAAAATTGGGACAAACGAGGGTATGGGTATCTTTTTACAGGGAAAAGAAATGGTAATAATGAGTAATAGATTTTTTGAACAAAAGTCAAGTATTAATTATGTGTATGAAGGATGCATAGTAATAATACTGTAGCGTGTATTTTTGTTTAAGTCAATTAAACATGAACAACTCGGCCACTATTTTGAAAATCTATCTTAACCATTTCGCTCAAATGGATTCTAACAAGACATGGGATAACATATTTCTCGTTCCCCAACTTAAATAGTTACTGAAATTCATCAATGATAGAATTAAATCTAAGATGCACAAATTATAGAAAATCACGTGGTAATTTTGAGAGCAAATCAAGTGTTAGTAACCAAAGAAGGTCTATGTACAGTAGAGAGTAGAATTTTCCTAGTTCATCGTTTTAATTTCTTTTTTTTGTCGATTTCAACTCATAAACCTTACAGGTTTTGCAACTTTGCCAAATATACCTCCATTTTCCTAGCAAGAGCTCTTAAAATCTTAGAAAAGAAATTAATACCATACACAATCAATATATTGTATAAAAGCTGAGTCAAGAAGTAATTAAGCCTACATTTTTTTTTTTTGACAAATGAAAAAATAGAAAAAGTGGCTTCTTATGAGGCCACCGCATATGCTATTTCTTTAGGGTTTAACAGATTTTTAAATATGACTTTTGTTATTCAGCTTAAACGTATTAACTAAGTCATGGATTGATAATTCCTCTCTTCGCCATTCTCTATCAATTGACAACTCAGCAAAGAAAAAAATTTGGAGGCTTTACCCTAAAATTTATAGGGTAAACTTTACCTTATAAATTTTAATACATTTCTAAAAGAAAGATAAGAAACAACAAATAAACGAGACCAAGTCCTAAATTGTGAAAGTAAGCAGGAATGGAGATGGAAATTGAATTTAAATTCAGTAGTCAAACCTTATGTAAAGCAACTATCAAAATTTACAAAAATGATTCATAGATGGGAGATTGAATAATTTTAAAGATACCAAAAAAGTCATATCAAAATTTAAAACAAGCCAAACCCTGAAGTAGTGGTATTCAAAGTCTTCTTTTGTGTTTATGCAGGTTGGATCGGGTCAGATTATGCAGGTTATTCCTTATCAAAGCAAAGGTGTTATATGACGATGTCAAAATCACTACCCTTCAAAGCCAACTAATATTTTTCTTGATTTTCTGATCTGGAGACCTTGACCTTAATTTTCTGAAAGAGATTGTGGTGAGGTTAATAATTTAATGCCTTGTTTTTCTCTCCCTCACTGCTGAGACTGTTTCCAAATCTAATTCTTTATTTGGTGCTTTCTCAAATACTAGAGCAGTTTTTTTTTTCCTAGTGATATAACTATTATTGACACTAATCTAACATTAAAACCCCGATTTCTCCTAAACTACTGCTAGTAATTTCTCTTCCGGTTTTATTTAACCCGCATAAAAGAACAGTGCAAGAGGTATGAGTGTTGATGGAGGAAATTGTTTAGTGCAGAATACCGCCAAACACTCATGCACGCTGCAAGAGTGATCAAAACAGGGATTGGACGAGAATTCAACAATTTCTATTTGCCATAAATCAATCATCCTATGGAAAATAAATAAAAATAAAAAATAAAAAGCAATTCAATGGAGACACCCAATCACAGAAATTAGACACAGAGGAAGGAGGAGCTAGGACACTGAGGGACTCAGATGACACATGGCAGTTCGAGTGAATATCAGTTCCTGGTATTGTGATGAAAAATGCAACCAATTCAAATAACATTGCATGTTTAAACTTTCAACACAATTAACAACCGACTAAATTATGTGTAATTTGAGAAATTCAGGTTGTATTGATAGGGTAGACTTGGCTCAATTAAGTTTGACCCAGATTTGAACAGAGCTACTGTGAAGGTGTAAAATTAGTGAAATCAAAATAATATTTTATTATAAAATCCAAATTGACTTCAAAGATTTCTCTTCATTTTCCCAAGAGACGATGCAAAGCAATCTGTATAGCAAGTAATTCTAATGAAGATTCTCATATGTCAATTATGCATGATGGCCCAATAGTAAGGCCTCAGTTTGTAGCAAACTTGTGAGTTGCATCACTTGGTTATGATAAAAGCTTTGACAGTACATACCTGCTCTGCCAAGTGCAAAGAGTCTAACTTTTTTATGGTTGTTTTTGACTCAGATGCATGTTCTTCATCTTCAGTTCCTTCAGTATCAGAGCTTGTATCTTTTTCACTCCCACTTTCAATGAACTGCAGGGGAAAAAACAACACTACATTGGAAAGTAGTAACACAAATTTGCACGAGTTACATTCCAAAGCACAAGCTAAACCTAACATAACCAAATTATGATAGCAAGTGGAATGGCAAAACAAGACCCACATAGAAAAAGACACTGTTATTAAATTATTTGCAGGATTATCAAAATTCCCGAAAGCAATGATTACAGAAACAGGAGACGAATTGGATTTCCGCGAGTACAAGTGTCAAGTGTGAGGTTGACAAGAATATGCAACCAGTGGACAAGAAATATAAGTCCTTCATATGCTCCTAAATATAATGGCTATTACATTAGTATTTGAAAGTTTGATGGCACCACCCCTGCCCGCTCACTCCCCAACCCCAAAACTCTACTTTTCTCCCTCACAATTGTGCCTACTTCCTCCCCTGCAAAAAAAAAAGAAAAAGAAAAAGAAAAATGGAGCAAAGGTTTTATTCCATAAATTAGAAATGCACAACCTTCCAACAAGACATGGATGAACTGCAACATTTGAAGAACAAAGTACCCTAGTTAATGAGAACAACACAGAGGAGAAAGCTACTTTGGTTGTATGAGATGAACAAAAATAGAAGAAAATGAACTAGAAGTAATTTTACACATATATAGGGCATAAGATTAAAGGAGGAGGCAATGGCAACAATTCGTGTGCAAGAGGACTGCTTTAGTGTAGGCAAGGTTTTTACTGAATTGTGTCAGGTGAATGAAAAAGGTGCTTCAAGAGTATCGGTGATTGGTGCATACCTACAAGTGTAAGGTATCGAAGGTTGGACAGCCTATAATCACATTTGAATATCAACTGATCAAAAGTTTATGTAGAGGATATTTGGTGCCACCACCATAATTAATAGGAGAAATACTAGAAAACAAATATCAATCGACTCACTCACATACAAAACAGAAATTAATAATACATGATTCACCATACTTTCTCAATGTCATTCTGATCTTTCCTTGTAAATCCACTTGCAGCAAGCTCCTTGTCGAGAAAACCGACTGTTTTTGATATAGAAGAAAAAGTAGGTCTGGCAGTTTCATCCGAATCTACATCTGAACCATCAATTTCATCAGTGTGTTCTTGAAAGGACAGATTAAATCTGGAAGGAAAAAAAGAAAAAGGAAAACATCATGCATAGAAAATATGTGTACATTAGGAACTCATGCACAGGAATGTGATAAAGAAAAATCCTAGGAGTGGTGGACCATTGACATCCATATTTGCTACAGACAGTAACAGCATATAACAGCATTAAGTTATCTGCTTTTTATTTTTGTTTTTTTATTAGGGTGGAATTATTACAAAATTTTGAATCAGAGATATAAACAGTCTGCTTTCAATACCAACTGAAGTAAGCGCAATTACAAACAGCAGAGATAGAAAGGAGAAAATAGAGAAGAAAAGAGAAAAAAAAACATGATGCATCATTGAGAATAATTATATAGAAATTTTTTTTGGAAAGAAAAAGAAAGAAATATATCCAAATAATCTATTATTAGACCAGCCAAAATGATTGTTAAAATCTTGCAGAGTATTGTCTGAGATCCAACAATACTTTGGGCAAAATAACTAATTACCTCTTGCTAAAAAACTTGAAGATGCATTCAACATCACGGTCAAAGTACCTGAGCAATGAGAAAAAAATAAGAAAGCATAGAAACAAAAGACTTGCAGTGAATATAGATGAAATCAAATAACAGGTACTAAGATCTGACACATACATTTGAGCATTCCGATGTGATACGGATACCATCTGCGGGAAATCAATCACAGTGATCTTCTCATCATCATCGATCTATGAAGTAATTGAGCACAGAAATGTAAAGCTTATCAGTTAGCTGAAATAAATTTTATGAGATTTTTGGCCATCTAGTAGAATGAACAGTGAACAAATTCAATGGAGAAACTAAACCTGAATGCCATGAAACCATGAATCCCTATATGCAAAAAATACAGAAAAAAAAAAAAAAGAAAAGAAGTGCGGAAAAGTTGAAATGTATTACAAAGATGATAAAAAGATGAAGACAAAAAAAAAAGGAAGATAACAAACAGCTTTAAAGCCAAGGGATATATGGCATTATCAAGAGGCTAAAACGCATACCATAATATTAAATTCATTGAAATCACAATGAATGAGACCATGTTCTGCAAGACGAATAACAACACCAATTATTGTTTCAAAAACTATTTCTGGATTTTGCAATTGCTTCACCTGCACACTGAATGCAAATAAATAACTGATAAATCAACTGCTCATGGATATAAAGTCACAGTTTAGCTCCATAAATCATGACAACCAGGCAGAAGAAAGAGATTAGAGAAGGTCAGAGTAACTATTAAATATATGAAACGAAACAGAACCTCACTAATCATTTTAGGTCCCATCTAGAGCATAGAATTGGGTGTCTTGAAATTGCAATTGGACCCCTTAATTCTAATTCAGCTGTTTGGCACGCATTAAGAAATAGAATTGCATTTCCATGTCCAATTCCTCAGAATTGCAACATAATTATAATGCGCCTTTACAATTCAGAGGGGACGATCACTGAATCGGAATTTCAATTCAATTCCAATTCATGGCGCTAAAGATTGCACATTCCAAAAATTAACAATTTATATCAATATCAATTACATTATATATATATATATATATATATGTTGATTAAATGACCATAATTGGTTATAGTATATGTCAGGTTGTCAACAAAAAAAAATATCTGATGTTAATGACTAGTGTAACAATACAAGATAACTATGAAGCAGAAATAATGCAACAGAAATCATACAAAATAGCCATATCTAAGAACTGATGAAAATCAAGAAGTAAGGAAATAGGGGAGGTGAATGCATAGGACAAATTCAGAATTTAGGAACGGAACAAGCATAAAACTAAATGATGGAGGTCAACTTACAGTGGATAACCTTGGACACGTGACATGACAACACAATGCCTATTACAGTCCACAGCTTGTGGAACAGGAAACCCATGTTCTTCCAAAGCCTGTAAAAAGTACCCAAAAAAATGAGCATCATGTCAACACCAACCAACATAACTACCACCCAATAGACTACAACTAATGTGAACACATGAGACAACAACAGAACCTTCATAAAAGCAAATTCTTTTAGTGCAGCTAGACGGGACAAGTAGAGCCAATTATAATTACGACGATGCCTCAAATAATCACGCTTAGATTTGACAGCCCTGAAAGAAACTCTGCCAAGCCTATGCAACTTCATTGCCAATATAGTACCATCCTCTGTACAAGCCTCAAATATATCTTCAACAAAATGAAAGATATAAAACATCAAGGAAATATCAAAACAAAGTAAAACAAAAAATAAAAGTAAAAATAATACTAAACTAACAATATAAGTTGCAGAAACTTTCTTATGGTTCACAAACATACCAGACTCCTTTCCAACTCCGATTTGACGACCAATAGCTCTAAATACTCCACGATTGAGCAACGTTTTAATGGCTAGGTAATCATATCCTAGGTAAGTGAGCCGAAACCCATCATCTAGGTTCATTAAAAAATGTAGCCAAATATATTAGCAGACTCAAATTAGCAGACATAGACAATACAATGCATTGTTACTCACACTTGGAGGAATCATGGTGCAGCAGCTTATGCTTGAGCAAGCTTTTCAAAACCTTGTATGTCCCTCCATTTCTAAATTAATTGTACATATAGAGGTTATTAATAAACTTAAACTCAAATCAAAAGGAAAGCAAAAATAAAAATAGAATTCATCAATTATCATTTCAAAATAACTAATTACCCAACATGCTAATTATTAAGCAAGTAAAATTCAAAATCAATGAAGCAAGTAAAATCAACGTGGAAAAAGGCATACTTGAGAGAAGCTATACGATCAATGAGCACAGTAGGTACAATTTCATGCTGTTACAAAAGTATAAAGAAGAATGATCGTCAATAGCATACGAAACAACATGAAATAACACATCAAAATCAACAAAATAAAAATATATTTAAGAAAGAACAAGAGAATGAGTATATACATTCCTCATGCCCATCTCAACAGCAGTGAGGACCCTAAATTCATCTTTGCTCAGATATCTCAAGACTTCCACATCTAATTTCATCTTCACCTATTCTATACCTACAACAAGAAAAACACAGACAAAGATAAGCAACATCAGAATTAAGGTTAAAGTATGAACAATTAAGGCAAAGAATTGAAAGACAAGCAAATAAGTTGTATATTGACAACTGGACAGTGTTAAAGGTGAACCACAGAGGTTGGTGCGGTGGTTCTGCAGCCGATGCAATGGATGAAGATAGGGTTGGCAGCAGGCGGGCACCCGCAAAAAACAAACTAACCAAATCCAAGCCCGTTAATAATTTAAGTACCCAAAACTGTTAAGGAATAAACCCACAATACCCAAACCCATCCCAAATCCATTTAGAAATACCCGCATACTAACCGAATCCGCATAAATACCATTTTAATCACATTTTTTCAATCCATCAAACTGGAACCCGCATGAAATCCAAATCC
>CANUEP010178006.1:0-11810 GCA_947857235.1 Jatropha podagrica | reverse complement strand
CTCTTTAATTGGATACTGCGATGATCAAGATGAGATGGTCCTTGTATATGACTACATGCCACATGGGAACTTTCAAGATCATCTGTACAAAACAAATAACCCTCCTCTCCCATGGAAACAAAGGCTACAAATATGTATAGGTGCCGCAAAAGGGTTGCATTATCTTCATACGGGTGTAAAACATACCATCATCCACCGTGATGTGAAGTCATCAAACATACTATTGGACAGGAATTGGGTGGCCAAGGTTTCAGATTTTGGCTTGTCAAAAACAGGTCCCATTGGTGAAGACCAAACCCATGTCAGCACTGTTGTTAGAGGCAGTGTAGGCTACCTTGACCCCGAGTACTATCGCAGGCAACACCTCACTGAGAAATCTGATGTCTACTCGTTTGGGGTGGTGTTGTTAGAAGTACTATGCGCCAGGCCACCAATCATCTCAAACCTAAGGAAAGAACAAGTGAACTTGGTTGAATGGACAAGAAATTGTCATCGAAAAGGAACTTTCGATGATATTATTGACCCGCAGTTGAAGGGTGATATCACATCTGTCTCTTTAAACAAGTTTGTGGAGATTGCTGAAAGTTGTGTGCGTGAAAAAGCAACTGAACGGCCAAAAATGGGTGATGTGGTATGGAGCCTTGAATTTGCATTGCAGGTTCAAGAATTTACTGAGAAAAATGTCAATGCAAGTGATATTGTCCGTGAGGACCTGCAAGAGTCATCTATGTCATACAAAGAGGTGACTACCACTGATGGTGATGATCTATTTACATTCTCAGGTGGAGCAATTCCAGATTCAAGGAGCACAATTAGTTTTGAAGAATAATGGCTCAAATGAAGTGGGATTGTTTTCAGAAATAATGAATCCATAGAGACGATGAGATTTAAATGAACCCTAATGTGAGATTCACTTGGATGTGTATGTTATAAAATGCAGTGTCTTCAATAAATGATATTTCCAAGTAGGCTTTTTCCTGATGATGTACTTAATTTCCAGGTTTGCTTTAGTCCTTACTAATAATGATTTTAACCAATTTGTTGATTTGCATTAGTTCTAGTTTGTTATTTAACAAAATTTGGATTCAAATTTATCCACTTTCATGTTAACCTAATTGCACCTTCTTCATGTTTCAGTTTCTTATTCTTTGACTGCAAAATTTGTGGTATCATTTTCCTCTTCGATCTTTCATTGGCATGATTACTTAAATCAAACTCCAGACAATGAAGGATATGTGTATGTTTCATTATCAACAAAAAGATAGATATAAGCATATAGCAGACGCATGCCTCCAACTTATGAAACTAGTGACAAATAATTTAATTCACAAAGTTAAAAAATAAAATTTACTCCAAATATCAAATTTTAGAAACTGAATGGGTAATTAAAATAAATTTAATGGCCAATTGATATTTTAATATTCTACTTGATAATATATATATATATATACTCCTTTTTGTTTTAATTTTGGCTGACAATTGAATTAAAATTAAACTTTCAAGAATATGAAATACGGGTAGGGTTAAGATAATAAAATTAAACTTTCAATAATTTTTTTACGGCCTATATCAATTTAGAATTGGTCAAGATAAGACTCAAGTTTGGTGAAAGAAATAAATTATTAATTAATGAGAAATGGTCAAGGTTAAAAATTAAATTGGAATCAAAATTCGATATTTTTTTAAGTTTAGTTCTGGTTCTAATTTGCATAGGAAATTTCACAGACCTAAACAATCTTTATGGTGCTATCAATGACACGATTCTTCCATGAATGCAACTCAACTTTATCAAAATATTCATCTAATCTAACATAACAGCCATGACTAAAATCTTTAAGACTTCAGCCACGTAAGAAGTCACACACACACTTCTATATATAGCTCCATAAAGAGAGAAATTTAGACAAAAAGGATAATAGATCAGCTGAAATGAAGGGTGGAGGGTACGCGAGCTTGTCTTTATCTGTTCTGGTAATTATATTGGTCATCTGCACAAATATTTCAACAATCAAAGCGGCAATTTCTACCCATAAACCAATCAGCGGATCATGGAATGGTAGTATCACTGAATCCATTTCGGAAGAAGAGCAGTTAATGGAATCCGATGTGAGCCAGAGTCTTCTTCAAGCGAATTATCAAGCCACTAAATATATTAGTTATCGTGCATTATCAGAAAAACAACAATACTGCAGTGAAGGAATATATGGTAATTGCCTTGGAGCGATTCTGGTTCAAAAGACAGCGCGTTGCACCTTCTACAATCGTTGCAAGCGAGGAGCATGAATTTGAATAGAAGAAGACGGAACACTGCATTGTTCTGATTTAAAAAGTTGTACTGATGATGTTTATGTTTATGTACGTGTTAACCTGTGTTGGTTACCTATTAATTATATAACTAAATAAGGCAAAAATGTAAGAATGAAGCTTTAGTTCAGTGGTATTGAAATCGTTTCTGAGTTGTCGTATAATCAATTAATCATGTTAAGGTTGTCGCAGTCCCACAAAGCATAACTTTGTCGTCTTTCCATTGTGAGGATCTGTATTCTTGTAGTTAATGGTCTAGCAAATTTGATAGATCATATTTACTATTTCTTTTAGTTGTTTTTGCAGGCTACTAAAATTCAGAAAGGAATAGAATACTTAACTACATTATAATCTATTATCCCATACGAAATTGAAATAATTTGAAATAAGAATATTGTGTTAATTATTATTTTTAGAATATAATTAATTATAATATAGCCTTTTGGGATTAAGGAAAATAATTAACAGAATTATGATTAAGTTTTAGATAATAATTGAAAGTTCAAACACGTGATTTGAGTAATAAGGTAAAACTTAGTTCAGGAGATGATCCATGCAAGGTCACTCGTTTTATCTTTGAAAAAGCAATTATGGGGCAGCAATCACGAATCCAGAAAACGATATTAGTTTTATATTCAAAAAGGTGTAGGATTACGCGTAAAAAAAAGAAAATAATCCATAATATTTTCTTTTCGTGAAGGCATCTATTATCTAGATATAGTTCATTGTCAACTCACGAACAAGAAAATCTCTCAACACCTGCGTAAAGTAAATATCTAACTTAGAGAAGAAGGAACAGAAGCTGAAAGTATTGGAAAAAGTTGAACCGCGATAAACAACTCAAAAACCTAGGAAAATTTAATAGTTCACAACCCCATTAATGGCATGTAACTACCCATTGAAGGTCGGCAGTACAAAGTTCATAAAACTCGGATGATCAACCTGGACCAGCTCAAGCCTTGGCCTCCCACAATTTTTTTTTTTAGAGAAAAAAAGTCTGATAAAAAACTACGTTTTGATACTTCAAAGTATAACAAATTATATTTTATTTGCAGCAATTTTAAAATTTTATTAAGCGTTCCGCTTAGTCCAATCACCTTAATTAGTCACATGCAAAATTAAATCCTCTACATGGCACAGTCAATTTATTGGATGGATACGCACCAAAATATAATTTAATAATAAATATATATATATAATTCAATAATAAATTTAGGTTTAAATCATCTTATCTCTGATAATAATTTTTTCCTTCCTTCAAAAGTTATTTAATTTATCAAATTTATAATAAATTATTAACTAAATTAATTATATTATTTTATGCATAATAGAGTAAATTTTTTAAAAATACAACAATAAAGAGAAATTTATTATTTAAAATTCACAAATATTACGGAAATAGTACTTTGTCAGATAATAAGAATAACTAGATCCTCTGACAAACAGACTTTGACATAGTGTGACACGCTAAGAATTTGCATGTCAATTATTAGATAAATCTTTTTTTTTTTTATCGACTAATTAGTTAATGTTAATGCAGAGAAAAATCTATAAAAACGTTTTCAGGCAATTAAATATCACATGCAATTGTCATTCAGATAAAGTATCAAGCACATGGCATATCAATTGGAATAACTAGTATGATAGATATATAGTAAATATTCATTAGAACCATCAAATGGGTTGCTGTGGTGTAGTGGTTATCACGTTAGTCTTACACACTAAAGGTCCCCAGTTCGATCCTGGGCAGCAACATTGTATTATTTTTTGTTGAATGATGAATAAAATGCATTTTTTTTAATCACATATCGCACTAGCTTTTGTCAACAATCAGATTTTTTTTTTTATTTTATAGGAATTAACATTAAGTTGCATTATTTTTTATTTAGTTTTGCATTTTGGAAAATAATAAATGGTGAGAAATGTATGTCATGAAAATGATTATATTTGATAACAACAATGATATTTCTTTTAAAAAAAAAATAACAATGATATTTTATAAGAATAAGACTTAATATATATATTAATTTTTAGGGGAAAATTTAATTAATTAAGTGAATAAAAGAAAATGGACTTCCAATATTTGTATGGTTTTTTTATGAAATTAATTATTTTACATTAATGTTAATATATAATTAAGTTTTGTAAATACGTATGGAAAAATTAAACTTTGATGTATGAAAATGGAGGTTAAGTATTTTGTAGACAGATATATACAAAATAATGCATAATAGGAATATGAAACAAATTATTGATATATATTTGTTTAAAAAAAATATAAATATTGTAATTAAATCTCCATCAAATATATAAACATCAAAATACTAATTTAAAAAAAAAACATAAAAAATTAATTGTTTAATTCATCAACTAAATTTGATACTGAAATTGGAAATAATTTAAAAAATACATTGTCTTGCTAAATAATTTTCGAAATGGTATTATTTTTGTGCCACATTTTTAAATTAAATTTATTTCTCTAATTGTCACGATTTAAATCTATTGGCCGAACATATAGTAAGACTTAGGTAAACATAAGATTCATAAAAATTATAGTAAGTCTAAACCATTAACTAATCTAAAATGGAACTCAACTCTTATTCATGAACAGTAAGCCTATAAAATAAGTAAAACCTTTATTTAAGTTCGCGGCCTATTCATATTATTATATTGTGAGCTAGAAGCCTAAGTGTGGTTGTTAAATGCTTATAAGTTTGTCAAGGCCCAAAATCATGAATTTGGGTCGTGACAGTAATATTAGAAAAAATTATCTTTATTTTTTTAAAATTTTATTATAAGATTATATAATTACGGGTTAAATATTTTTGAATTCTTAAATTATGATTAAATTAATATTTAAGTCTTTCATTATTTAAGTAATTATTTTGAAGAACCTAACTAATATTGTTGTTATATTGTGAGGTCTTTCTATCTAAATTTTTGTCTTTTTTCTGTTTATATGGGCTAAAAATTAAATATTACTCAAATGTGAAGGATTTAAATGTAAAAAATTAAATATTTTTAAGTCCCTATATTATGACCAAATTAATACTTAAGTTCCTTACTTTCAAGTAACATTCGTTTTTCAGCCCCTATAAACGGAAAAACAAATAGAAATTTAGATAGAAGGACCTTATAGTGTAATAGCAGCATTAGTTAAATTCTTCAAAATAATTACTGAAACATTGAGTGACCTAACTGTTAATTTGATTATAATCTAGGGACTCGAAAATATTTAATCCTATAATTAATAACACTCTTCAATATCAATATTTTTGTTACTGTATTAATTTTCTCTTTTAGAAAAATCCAATTAAAAATTTTATTAATTGAAAATTATATACATATATAAGATATATATCAATACATTTTTATATTTTTATATAAAAAATATAATAATAAACCACTTAAAACAAGAAATAAAAAAAATATAATCTTGATTTGAAGTATGTGATTGAGTTGATAGAGTGTAATATTTGTTCCATAAACAATCAATTTTTTTCACTTAGTGACTATTCATGACTACTGTTTGATTCTATAATTATTCTACATGTCCAATTTAATTATTTTTAAATTTTTTCTTTATATCGACGAGGAGAAAGAGATTTGCGCTTCTTTTTACATAAATATTTCTAAGTAATAGAAAACATTAGACAAAATTATTATAATGATGATAACAATAATTCGAAATTAAATATGAAAATAAAATTTTAAAATATAAATAATAATAAATCTCAATATTTAGGTAATAATAATTTATATTTATTTATAAATATGAGGATTATTAGAAAAAAAAAATTAAAAAAAAAAGAAAGGAATGACCATTAGTGGCGGCATGTGAAAGAAGAAAAAGAGAATTTTTAGCCGCACTCAATTCTACTCACCTTCGTATCAATTCTTTTTAATAATGTGTTAATAGCGAAATTAGTAGTTTTTATATTTTTGTTTAATTAGTTTTTTTATATCAATTTATTATGAGTTAAGTATATATACAACAACACAATGTCATTAATTATAAAAGTTTTGAAAATTAATTTTAACAATTTAAGTTTAATGTTATTATTAAGCATTTAAATAAATAAAGTATTGTCGCTCAAAGTTAGTGATTATAAATATTTATCAATAATTTTAAAAAATGATTTAAATTATAAATACAATAATTCCACGATTGTGAACTTAATTGGAAGTTGTGTTGTTACGGTGCGAAGAGGTGCTTGCCATCCGTACATTTTTAGGTTTAGTTAGAACTTAGAAGCTGAGAAGCTGTGCAGGAGGCGCGGGAAGATGAGCAAGAGGCACGGTCCGCCGAAGCACCAAAACCAATTCGCATGGAAGCCCAACGCCGGCCGTAAAATTAACGAAACGGTAATTTCCCAGTAAAAGAAATATTTCTTCTTTCTGAAAGCAAAAAAAGTTCAATTCCAAATAATAATAGAAACAAGAAAATCACTTTCACTAACTAAAATCGATTCAAAAGTAGGAGGTTGGAGGAAAGCTGAGACCTTTATCGGAGATCACCGGAGTTTGCCCTCGCTGTAAAGAGCAGATAGATTGGAAACGCCGATACGGGAAATACAAGCCTCTGTCTGAGCCTGTCAAGTGGTAATATTATTTTGTTGATTTTCTTTGTAAATTAGCTTTTCTTGTTTTCTGTAAGTTGAAAAGGAAGCGTGTGATGGTAATTTAGAATTCTTGATAAAGATAGGATATTTGATTTGAATGTGTGTTTTTTTTTTTTTTTAACAGCCAAAGATGCTCTAAACGTGCAGTTCGTCAGGCTTACCATAATTTATGTCCTGGTTAGTGGCTTCTTCTTTTTCAATTACTTAATTTCAGTTATTAATTTTTAAAAAAAAATTAGTTTTAGCTATTGGGTGTTTCATTTAGGTTGTGCAAAGGAGCAAAATGTATGTGCAAAGTGTTGTTGCCGTGTGAACCGCATTATTGGAAGGTAGTTTGTTTAAGTTTTAGGAATATTAGGATTTGCTGGTAATTTGTTTTTTGAATTTTGATGTTAATAATGAAAAATAAGAGTTTAAACGGGCTGTGCTTTTTTATTAATAGGGACTCTGCTGAGTTAGAGGCTGAGCAAAAAGCACTTGAGGAGGTAGGTTTGTTTGTTTTGGATATCTTGTGCAATTTGCTTGTTCAGTCGGACATTTATATTGTGTTTTTTAGTTGGAAGTTACTGAATTTTCAATGGATTTATTGTAGGCCATTAAAAATGCTAGAGAGAGGGATCGGAGGACTCTCCTACGTGCTGTAAGCTCCCTGGGCTAATTTTCCTTTGCTGTTGAACATATAGGTTTCTCTGTTTAAGGAATAAAAATGTTTCCTTTTCTAAGTTTTTGGTTGCTTGAATTTCATAAATGAGAGTAGAAAATTGCTTACTGGAAAGAAATCATCAGAAGGGAGTTCTTCTATATTATAATACTTTTGTTAGTATCAGTTATCATCATGAGATTATACAGAAGTGAACAAGTAAATCTCCAAATGGTAATCAAGGTTCTTTTGGTATCTCTGGTCATTTAATCTTAAAGTAAGATTTCTCTTTCTTTGTTCTTATTGCCCTAGATTAGTTTTATCTGCATGTTGTTATTATAGAAATACTGAATGTTAATTGTAGTCCTATGTTGAATGCATCAGATGAACAGAGGTACATCAAAAGGTGCAGCAAAACCTGCAAACAATGAAGGCAATGACAAGGTTGGGGATCTGTTTCCGTCCTCAACTCTTGAAGAATATGCTGCAAAAAGCAGAGAACATAACCGTGATCTCAAGGGTCATAATGATATTGAGCATTTTGGTGAAGAAGAGGAAGATGATGATGATGATGATGATGATGATGCTGGAGGCGGAGATGAAATTGAAGATGAAGAAGACCATTCAAAGTGAAGACAGTGATGAAGTCGGTTAAATAGGTAGTGACTGAAGCAAGCTGCTTTTAGTTTGTGGGATCTTCTACCAGCAGAGACATGGAATATGAATTATTTGGCTTTGTTTTTTGGTTGTTTGGGTTTGTTTTTTTCGTTGATAGGCAAAAGATAATATCCACATGCTGAGATTATCATTTTCTTTGTTCTATTATTTATTTATTTTGTATTTTCAGTTGAAGCTAATAGTAATTTAGTGAATCTTTATGGAAGGACATAGCAACCTTCTGCGTGTCCTTGCAATAGTAGCAAAGAGAATCAAAATGACCATTTATGATCATGCTATCGTTTTTAGGTGGTAATTTTTTTTTTTCTTTTTTAGTAAGAACTTGTTTCCAACATTAATCTTTTTGTAATAGTTTATGAATTCTTGTTAAAAAAACCAACAGAAGTCAAAGAAACATGTTAGATGTTAACATTGTAGTAAAATTAATCTTTACGTTTTTTAATGTTTATGAACCTTCTTCAGTACAAAAAAGAGTATTTCCTTAGTTTGTCACTAAAATGTCTGATCATAAGAATGATGATTGATGTATTTAATTTATTACAAAGTTCAATAACAATATATCTTATTTTATTCTGAAAAAGTATGCATTTAATTATTTAGAGAATTGAAAAAGGGATGATTTCCTTAATTCTTATGTAAATACATACTAGAGAACATATATAGTGAGATGGAAAAATCTTCAGAAAAAAAAAAAAAAAAAAATAGCGAGGTGAGAAAAGTAAATTGAGTTGAAGTTCAGGGGTCTAAATGGAATTTCTCCGATGCTTCAATTGTACATCTCATCTATAAAGACTACAAGGAGAACCAAATAAGAGTTACACTGATATAATTCCAGAGGGAAAAAGTAAGGTAAAAAAGAAAAAAAATAAAGAGATCAGCTGAAATGAAAGGAGGGTCTGTCGAATTGTGTTTACCTGTTCTGCTAATGATACTGATCATTTGCTCCAATACTTCAACAACCAAAGCCGCAATTTTAACCCGTCGAACAGTCACTGGATCTTGGAATGATGATATGGCCCAATTCATTGCAGACGAAGAGCACTTGATGGAATCCAATGTGAGCCGGATTCTTCTTCAACCGCATGGTTATATTACTTATTCAGGATTGGAGACACAACGATTTTGCAAAGAAGGAAAATATGGTAATTGTCTTCCGAACGAAATGAAAATTGTCAGGCCTTGTACCTTCTACAATCGTTGCAAACGAGGTTCCCCAAGTTGATCAGAAGAAAGACGACATACATACAAATACACTAGGTTTGAAGCATTCATATATAGTGTGTGTGTGGATCTGTATTATTTAGCTCTTATATATAATTAAAGAAGCTCGATGGTAATGATCTCTAATCATCCTGAGGTTATTATCATCACAGAGCATTACTTTGTTATCCTTGATTATTAAGATCTGTATTTGCTGTATGATTCTCTGTTGTTGTATAGATTATATTGAACTATTTCTACTTGAGTTCAGCAAATGATTAAAATTAAGGGTTTGATGTGTAAAAAAAATATGCATAGAGAATGATGGCAGTAAATAATTAATTCACTACTATCTCCACTCACTCATGTCCACTTCAAATGGATAGCAAGATAAGCCTTTGCTAAAAGACTTTTGTGTTTGGTAACATTCTATAGGTCATTCCAAATAAAATAAAATAATCAATTCTCTTAAAAATTTATACCTATTGCTTATTGCAATCTAAAAATGAATTAAAACACTCCGAACTTATAAATATGTTGCAATTACATTCTAGATTTTAATCATTTTAAATTTAATTCGATTGAAGGATTCAGGCCATCTAATTTGTCACATAATAAATAATTCAAAATGAATCATTTACTTTGAAAAAATTATTGTCTATATTGGATCCCAAGCCAATAATAAAAAATTAATTAAAAAAAATCTTTGTTTATATCTGGTCCTATACAACAAGCCAATAATAAAAAAATAAATGGAACAAGTCCTTATTGATTTATTTGTCATTACTTTAATATGTGAAATCTTTTAAAATTAATTATTTGTTCAAGTGAGAGAGCTATATGTGTCTGCTATATATCTATCTTTTATCCTTCATCATCTGGACTTAGACTTCTGTAATCGTGCCCAAAAAAGAAAAAAAAAAAGAATAAATAGTTTGCGTAGTCGAAGAATCAAGAATCTGTAACATGATCTATGCGTGAACAAATGACGTTAGGTCCATTAGCAATATTAAGCAAGCATATAAGTTCAAACAAAAATTCACGTTTATGGCTGATACATCTGAATCCAATTCTGCAAAATATAACATGCGATGTAAAATATACATGTTGAAGTAAAACAGAGCTGAGGTAACAGTTAAGAATAAGGAAAAAGTATCTCAGAGGAATTTTAGCAAACATTTTTCAGGCACATAAATTTGCTGGAAGAAGACACTACTCTTATTCATCTTGAACTCCTTTAAATACAATCCAAACCAGCATTAACCACCTCCTAAATTCCAGCAACCACAGCTCACGTCCAACAATTTAATAGCAAACACTAACTAACAGCCTTTGACTAACTAAAACCAAAAAATCTGTGAAACGAACTGACTCAAAAACAACTGTAAAAGATTTTAAAAATTGCTCGCCAACAATACATTCTACTGAATCATATATTATACGTCTCAGATTAGGGTTCATTTCGATCTCATCGTTCCTGCTGATTCATCATTTCCGAAAACACAGCCCCTGATTTCATTTCATGAGAGCCATTATTCCTGGCACTCTTTTCACCAACACTAATTGTGCTCATTGAATCTAGAATTGGTCCACCTGAGAAAATACATAGATCAGTGGCAGTCTCCTCTTTATATGGCATAGATAACTCGCTCTAGTCCTCACGGACAATATCACTTGGATTGACATTTTTCTCAGCAAATTCTTGAACCTGCAATGCAAATTCAAGGCTCCATACCACATCACCCATTTTTGGCCGTTCAGTTGCTTTTTCACGCACACAACTTCCAGCAATCTCCACAAACTTGTTTAATGAGACAGATGTGATATCACCCTTCAACTGCGGGTCAATAATATCATCGAAAGTTCCTTTTCGATGACAATTTCTTGTCCATTCAACCAAGTTCACTTGTTCCTTCCTTAGGTTTAAGATGATTGGTGGCCTGGCGCATAGTACTTCTAACAACACCACCCCAAACGAGTAGACATCAGATTTCTCAGTAAGGTGTTGCCTGCGATAGTACTCGGGGTCAAGGCAGCCTACACTGCCTCTAACAACAGTGCTGACATGGGTTTGGTCTTCACCAGTGGGATCTGTTTTTGACAAGCCAAAATCTGAAACCTTGGCCACCCAATTCCTGTCCAATAGTATGTTTGATGACTTCACATCACGGTGGATGATGGTATGTTTTACACCCGTATGAAGATAATGCAACCCTTTTGCAGCCCCTATACATATTTGTAGCCTTTGTTTCCATGGGAGAGGAGGGTTATTTGTTTTGTACAGATGATCTTGAAAGTTCCCATGTGGCATGTAGTCATATACAAGGACCATCTCATCTTGATCATCGCAGTATCCAATTAAAGAG
>CANUEP010177838.1:0-10539 GCA_947857235.1 Jatropha podagrica | reverse complement strand
TCCTCCATGAACCGCGCACTGCAATGCACAGAGCAGAAACAAAACCCCGAGACCAAACAACTCCCTCCCCGCAAAACACAAATAGCAAAAAGAGCAGTATAAAACAAAGAGAACATAACATAATTAATAAATCAGTAATTAGTATTAGAATTTTTTGGACGGACGCCATCGATCAAGCAAAAAGAGAAGAAGATTTTAAACGCGAAATTACCATATTATTGTCCTTGTTTTACAGTGAGGGTAGTTTTGGTATATTGCCTAGTGCGACTGAAGCCAGTGGGCGGTAAAAACCGTATGGGGATTCGCCGGTAGAGAGACGAGGGAAAAAAGGTTGACCCAACGGTTCCAAAACAAAGCTGATTGTATGTTATTAATTTTCTTATAATTAAAAAATTAACACCCATAATTAAGAATTAGTCATGTTATTAGTGTATTATTAATTTAATGAATAAGGAAAGCAAAATCGATTTTTTAAAGGAAATGTTTGTTTTTTTGCTTTTGATGATTGTCCTGCACAGAATCTTCTAACATAATCGAAGATTCTAGGAGATTTTGTTTTTTTATTAAGATTTTAATAAAGTTGATAGGTGGAAAATTTAGACGAAATATTGGGTTTGTAATCCAATTCCAGGGTTTGTCACACAAGGCGTTAACTTAATCATGGTTTAGTGGAACTAAGAGCTTAGGTTTAAATGGCTTACAACGATTGACCAATGTATGATACAGTAACCCATGATTTGCTAATAAATAATGGCTACCTACCTGACTTTTTATTTTTGAATATCATATACTTTTGCCAAAAATAAATAAATGAGGGTGGAGTATTTGGAAGGTACGTACGTGTTAAAAGTAAGAACAAACAACTAAAATGATTAGAAATTTCAAAAATAAAAAACTAATTGAAGCATTTGAAAAAAAAAAAAAAATAATAGCACTCCACTTGCATAAAGAATCCAATTTCTTTCGCTTCCACTCTATGTATATTCAATTTATTTATTATTTAAATGGAGAAGACATTTTTTCTTTGTAGAATGGAAAAAATAATACTACTTCTGTTCTATATTATTTTTCGCATTTAAAATATTATATTTTAAAAAATATCAAATTTATTTAAATTATTTGATAAATTAACTATATTACGCTTTATTTAATAATAATTTTATAATAAAATTATTAAATTAAAATAATAATTATTGATCTAAATATAAAAAAAATATTTATTATTTATTAAAATCAAAAAAATAATAAATATTTTAAAATAATTTATTTTTTTAAATGCGATAAATATTATAAAATATAGATAACAATCGTAGTCAAAATTCTAATTGCAATATTATTTTATTAAACCTTTTCTTCTCTAAAATACTCCCTCCCCTCAAACGAGGGGAAGATGGACTATGGACCACCCCAACCAATCACACGTGTTTAATAATTCGCATGCACATTTTACAAACAGGCCCAAGGGCCCAACTCTTCAACCCAAAAACTGCCATGCAAGTACCACTGTAAAGTCTGTGGGGTAGAGTACAGGGGACAATCCCAACAGATTGTGAGATTCACGTGCTCTTTTAGAAGTGTGCTGGTAAGTAAGCACTCCTTCATCCTCTTGGGCGTAATTCGTAAATAGTGCTTATCATTATGATTATGGTTTAATCAGGAAAGTTCTCTGTATCGGTAACTGCTCAATTTGAATTTAACAATCAACTTTGAAAAGAAGAAAGAAAAAGAATTGCAAGATATGCCTGCAATTGCAAAAAGAAAGAGCAAACAGAATTGAAGCATAAAAAGTTTTCTATCATCAAACAAACCACAACTTTGCAGCAATTATTTTCCTTTTCTCGGGGTTGTTTGTACCCACCATCCGCTAAGCGACACAAATACAAATGAACTATTGCATGAGTTGTTTCTGGAAAAACCCAGATCAGTTAGAATTTTCAATTCTGAATCTGGAAGGTGGGAAATCTCAAATCCCATGTCACTATTCCCAAACACGAGGCAAAACAAATTAACGAGGAGAAAACAGATGTTTCCAAGTGAAATTCGAAAAAAAGAAACTATCATTTACAATTACAAGTGTAGAATTGCAGAAGAAAAATAATAACAAGAATCAAAATTACAAAACTTTGAACCAAGAGTTTGAAATGATTTTTTGTTATCTAACGGTAGATGCAACAGTATGAGCCCACCATTTAAGATTATCTTTCATATCAATTTCATTTCCAACAACAGGAATTCTCCAATTCATCAATGGATCCTCTTTCCTCTTCTTATCCAATTCCAAACGCTCCCATGCTTCAGAAAGATAAGGCCTTGAAACTATAGCAGCTTTATCACCTCCACTGCTCTCTTCTTCTCCATCTTTCTTTCCCAATCTTTGCAAACCTGGTATTATCGAAACCAAGCTCGAATCTTTGTCTTCTTCAGAAAACACAAAACCCAGATCCATAAACCCTTTCACCTCTTCAAATTCCAATTCTGATAAACTCTTGCTCAAAATTTTCTTCCCTCTTCTCCTGCTTTTGCTCTTTCTTTTGGGCGATTCTTGTATTGGTACAGAAATGTTTGTCTCTTCTTCTGTAATTTCTTTCCCAGACAGAATTGTTTTCAGCTTTGGCGTAAGGAGAACAGAGTCTGGCGACTGAGAAAAGTCAGAGCTAAAGCTTGCTTTTGGCAACAATTGGTCACTCATAGACCTTGAAATGATTGTTGGAACTCTGTAAATCCCTGGTTTTAGGGCTTCTTCTTGCTTTTGATGATCTGGGTTTCTATGGAAACCTGACAATTGATGGAAATTTGATTGTTTATTGAAGATCTCCATCTCATACCAGCAAAAATCAAAGAGCTCAAGAAATTCTTTAGCTCCCATTAAGGGCTCGGCGGCTGTCAGAAAAAACAAGAGGTCAATTAGAATCTGTAATGTGTATAGCTCCTCGACGCTTCAAACGCCTTATAAAGACTCTATTTCTGACCAAAAATGCCCTTCCGGTTTCAAGTAAATTACCCAAAATGATGCAAATCAAATTATTGCACGTTTAATATTTGAGGACCTTAATTATTAGTATTTTAATAAAAAGTTATCGGTTTTACGATTATTTCCACCAGTGGTTTGGTTTTCGGTCTTATTTTCCGTGTGGATTTGCTTTTCCCGGAAAGTAAAGTGATAGGAACAACGTCAACGTGTTTGAGGGAATATGACGTGGCTTTAAGCCCAAGCAAATTTGAAATTATTGAGTGTGGTGGGACATATAGTATTAATAGAGGGCACATCACATCACCAAATGCGGTTGATTTTGCTGATGTGAAATTTTCGAGTCGAGTTGAGTTGAATCACATCTTCACATAGCGATTACAGTGATAATGATGACAAATTGACAATTCTTTTCTTACTTGTAAATTACTCATTTAAAATGCATTAATCTTAATTAATTTCGTTTTCTAGACATATTTCTCGAAGATTTTTCTTAATTAAACAGATGTCAGCTCAACAAACAATTACATGATTGTTTTAATTTAAATAATATATCTGCATGCAATCTCTATAAAATTCTAGCTTTCGCATTTTTAATTCCTGAAACAAATTTTTACCAAAATTAATAAAATTTACAAATAGTTACAAATTACTAAAAAATAATTCTGCTGCCCATTATAAAATGTGATGCTTATGGTTTCAGATTATGACAAATGTGTATTATTTATTATAGTGAAACTATCACATGTTAAATGCATTGGACAATGTCAATGTTAAAAATGGTCTGCAGGCTGCAGCCCAACCATAACCTGTACTGTGAAAGGGAAGATTAATTGATAATTTCAAAGGTGAAAAATTAATTAATTATTAATCAAACATTCAAACTATGAAAGACAAGTAGATGAATAATTTAGCCTCAAAACCGAGTTTTATTTCCACGTCAACGCATGTGAAAGTAAGACATTTTGATTTCTCGTTATTTTGAATATCAAGGGCATTGTAGTAATTGAATCGCTGATGCTACCAAATAAATTATCCTTTCTGATTATTGAAAGAGAAGAGGGGTGTCCGGTCAACGATGACTCGTTTTAAATACAAACAGTAACTAAATAGCCACGAGGGACATTCCTGCGATCACAGCCAATAGTTGTTTGACGCTTGTACACTAAAGTATAATAATAGTAGAAGTGTAGGTGCAGTTTGCTGAATTGTTAGGCCTAAACGTGGCTCGATTCAGACGGCAACCGGATTGATTTGAATTGGTCTGAAAAATTCTAATCTCGAACCGGACTAAAATCGAGAGATTAGTTCAGATTTTGGCTATTCTTCAAAATTTTGGAAGTCGACTCAAAATTTTTTTTTCAAAAACACCTAATCATTGATTTATTTAGAAGCGTACTTGCATGAATCCTCAATTACCTAGGGCTAAAGGTCAATATTTTCAAAGAATGAACGAGTCAAGTTGAAGGCCAAATGGGTAAGCTCCTTGTACGTCTAGGATATGCATCTTCTCTGCTTTTGGCAGCAACAGTATCTATTTGTGGAATAGTCAGACTTTTGTTTTGCCTATAATAATGAGGGAAAAAAGGGATTCAAAACCATTACCAAATTTCAAAAGAGGTATATATGCCTAACTAAGAAATGGACATGGAATAAGCCTCTTTTTCTCTGTGTTCGGAGCTGGTTTCTATTTGGGCACAGCTCAGCTAGCCCATTACAGGAGATGAAAGTCGACAAATAAGATTATATAATCACTAAATTAGAAAAAGAAAACACGAATTTTGAAGAAGGAAAATTGATGTTAGATAAAACAAAAATAAAGCCAATTCTTTTTTGCTTTTTTCATTTACCTCGGGTTGGTACTTGGAAGAGGTAGATCATGAATTAATTGCAGTAGATGAATGTGTATAGGTGAATTGCCGGGCAAATCTCCTTTGGCAGTGAGCTTATTTCAATGGAAATATCTTTTGCTGCATTTTGTTGCATGCAGTCATCGAGTGGCCAACTGCCAAAGAAGTAATTGCCCAGTAATTATATGCATCTATACAGTATACAATCACTCTTGGTTGGTTCTATGATGAACAGTGCATTGCCTATTAATCTATATATAGTTACATGCTGACTTGATTTGGCGATAAAACGTAATCTGTGGTTTTGTGTTTTCCATGCAGCTGGCATATTCGAAAGCACATCCAATATTATTTGGCATAAATACATGTATTCAGGAGTACGTGGTCCTGTCATGCGTACACGCAGACTTCGTTCTTGACTTTATGTATTAGGTTTCACAATATTTATATTTTTTATCTCCTTGTTTGCTGCTTCAATCCAATAAGCTTCTGCTAATAATAAATCCAAGAACATGGCCTTCTGCATTCAATGTGCTTAATCACTACATCAACACCACAATTATGATTCCTTTTCATTATATATATGTGTATAGAGTGATGAAAGATGGAGACTGGACCTTGGCGCGTGGACCATAAACCCGATATTCCATATGTATATATGAAAGAGAGAAAAGATATATACACAAGTGTTGGACTTGGACAGGAATCGCAGATGGCATATCCCTATTCCTTCCTTCTTTTCTTATAAGCATATCCTAATTCAAGTGCGAATCCTGTTGCATATAAAAGTTCACGTCTTCTGAGTTACTGTTGAATAAGTATAGACTCCATGACCATGATTGAGGAATGCCAGGCAATTCTCCCTTGGCAAACAGACGTTCATAAGCATATGTACTTCCATTTGCATACAATAAGTTCTGTTTTGCCAAAGGAGACTTGCCCTGCCATTTCTTGTATCATCTATATACCTATTGTTAATTAATAATAAATGCACTTTATCAGATAGAGATAGTCAATACTCTTCTTTCTTATTTATGAGGATTGAATTTTGTTTGAGAGCAGTTCTGCATTATTTAAAAAAAAATCAACTTTAAGTGCTCCAGGGCAATGTCAGAATGTTTTTTTAAGATCATCTGACGTGGAGGCTTAATTCGAATTGCATAAGTTCTGTTTTTTTTATAGGGAGCTAGCAAGGAGCCTTTAAGATTATTAAATCTCTGATATTTCTGTATTAGAAGAGGGGCATTTGATATATCCCCTATCTGATAAATGAAATTAATTATTGAATTAGCAGGTAATTGAGGAGTGTCATTGTACTAGTACACATCATCAGCGGCAGAGGATCAAAGGAGGACTTCTAGTGATGGGAAGGATCTACACTTGAAGAACCAGGAGCTGGATAATAAGCAATTGATTTGTATACATAATAATGGCTTATTTGATATATATAAACACACATTTTTATGTTCTTTATATATATAATGAGATCGGGATGAATTAATTAATATTTTGCGAATTGTTTAGTTTCAGCGTGAATGATCTGTTTTTTTTAATTAATAATATAAACTGCAGAAGAAGTGACAATTGATATATTTAAAAGAGAACGAAGATGACCTCAAAAAATATACACAATCACGTTTCCGTACGAGAGATTGATATTTTTAAAATACATTGTAAATAGATTTCAGAAGTTTTCTGCCATGGATTACAAGAGATTTGTAAAGTCAGTCTTCAAGACTTACTTGGCTTCTTCACTGTTACACTAGCAAAATAGCTGAACTGTACTCTTTGTTGTTGCAGCAACTTCTTTTGTATATGAACAAACTTTCTCAGTTCATTAAGATTGATCAGCAGATTTTATTCCAAATTATAATTGCTTCATGGTATCAGAGTTTCTATCTTCATTGACGGTTATCTTCTGATCCTTGTAGAAACTTTCTTTCTTTCTTATTCTTCTTCCTCTCGAAAACTTTCTTCTTCATTTTCTCTGCAACTGATGAATTCTGCTTCAATGGCAACTCCTATTATTGATATTTGCAAATCCTTCTAACAACGTATGATGAAGGAAAATTAATAGTAATAAACCACCCATGTACAAATCAAAGTAATTATTAGCAATATTAATCAAAAGTCACACTATTGTTTTTTTATTTTTAACAATAAGTAGAGTCAAAAGATCAAAATTTTTTACCACATTAATTTCAAATTGACCATATACATGTAATCTTATTTGAAATAGATCAATAACGGATACTATCCAATTACAATCCCATTTGTTTCACTGTCAACAGTTATAATATACAAATTCAAGAAAAATTTAGAAGTGCATGTACTATTCGATCATAAAAAAAAAATAAAGAAAAAGACAGAACTGGGTTGATTAGTGCTTACTAAAATATTATAAATTCTGCGACCGCTGGAGAGGGTGTATGATAATGATACGAATTGCGGGGCAAATCTTCTTTGGCAGTAAGGCTAACTCTTCGGGCATGCAGTACAGTGCACTGTGAGTTTGCCAACTGCTAAAGCAAGAATTGCCCAGTAATGCATATCCATTTATGTACATTTGTACGTATCCCGTATTTTCGTATCGATGAACAGTTTCAAATGTTCACTAGTTATTTATAGTTCATCACCGGTGTGGCCTTTTCCCTGCACAAGGGATATTCTGAGCACAATCCATGAAAATATTGAGAAATGAGTTTTCTTGCGAGGTGACTTGGTCAACAATTTTAATCCACAAAATAATGATCAGTTTCTTCCTGGTAAGAGTTACTAATAATTTAGTCACTGTCGTAATTCATTTCACAATTTACTTTTACCCCATTCAATATTTCAACTAGCAATTTTTACATATTAAGTAGAAATTTATATTTTGAAATCACTATTGTTATTTCTTAGACATGAAATTAATTAGATGTCAATTTACTTATGTGTTAATAGCAAACATGTGCCGTAAGATTCGAACACATGCATGCGTGATGCCAATGCCATACATCATTTTCAGTATTTCAGGCCCCTCCGTTCTTCAAAGGGTCACAACTCCATAAAACGCATATTACGTACTTGAAAGGGACATAACCAACATATGGGCATCACTTTAATTTTTGCCTGAAAGAAAAATGTCTAATTAGATATCATTCATTCCAAAAAAGAAGATTTCGAAACCGAAAAAGCATATTTGAAGAAGGAAGATCCTATGGCATGTTCTTCTACTCCTCTACCATCTTTCTCTACCAGCTAATATATCCATTTTACCTTATATACTTGTGCAAAAAATATTTTGACCACCTCAATTTTTAAAATGATTTTTTTACTTTTTAAATTTATTTCTTTTTGTAATTATGCACATTTGACTATAGACATATTGCTTGAGTGCAAAACACGCGCACTGATGTAAAAAAAAAAACCATTGCTTAAATAGTGCATAAATTACGAAAGAAAATGAGTTCGAACGGTCAAAATGTCATTTTGAAATTTAATGTGGCCATAAGATTTTTTTGTATAAATACATAGTGCATGAATGTATTCGAGCATTATTTCATAAATGATATGGTATATAAAATTTATTACGTAAGATAATTATGTGGAAAAAAAAAACATTGCTTGGCCAGTATATAAATAAATAAATCTACAAGAGGCCAAAAGGTAATTTTAAAAGTTCAGATGACCTAATAATTTTTTTTATAAGTACGAGGGATAATTTATGCATCCGATGATATGACTGCCACAACATACAATCTTAGAAGATCTAATTTGGCGAGTGTATATCACGTTTCAATTTTTTATATGGACAAACGTGCATAAAGTATAAAAGAAGAATTCAAGGGGTCAAAAAGTTATTTTAAAAATTAAGAGGACAAAAAAACTTTTTTTTAAATAAATACATAAACCAATTAATGTATTCGGTCTTTCACTACATTTTCATTTCTAATATTGCATGTTCTTACGTGCATTAATGCATGTATTGTATCTACGTATATCTGCCATTTATATATAAATATATTTCTTTTTTTTGCCTTGAAAAAAAAAAAATTCTATTTTCATATAAATTAAAAAATAATAATTGTTATAATTAAAGGATAAATTTATTCATATAATTTCAATAAATTTAATGATATGTAAATATAGTAACTAAAATATATATCTTTTTAGCTGTGATATCATATTTTTTATTTTATATATATTATCATTTGTATATGGAGATTATTCTCATTTCAATTTGTGGATGTCTCTATAACTACTTTTTTTCATACAGTTGGTATATTCCAAGGCACATCCAATATATTATTTGGTATACAGCTAGTCAAAGAGTTAGTGTTCCTGTCCAGTATAAGAGGTTTCGTTCTTGACATTCTGTACTATGTTTTCCAATATTTATATATTTATCTGCTTAAATCCAATGAGTTTTTGCTAATAACTCCAAGAACACAGCATTCTGCATGTAATGCACTTAGTCACTCCATCAACATTACTGTTACGATGCCTTCATCATATGAAGTAGCATATATCAGCACAATTCAAAATCATATAAAAACTTCTGTAAAACAAGAAGTTTTCTATCTTTAATGGCATATCCAGAAGCAAAGATGGGTTCTTACTTCTTTGAGATAAACCAAAGGGCATAATTGAAATTTAGGAGCACAAAGGCAATAAAGTAATGAAAGATGGAGATTTATCCTTCGCGCTTGGATGGATGTTGGAATAATATGTATGCACTGTAATCGGTAAATATAAGAGTTCACTCAATCCGAAATTCAACTTGATTTTATATATAATATTTTTAAAATATATTTATTAACTAAAATTAAAAGTATAGAAAAAACACTTTGATATCAAATAAAAAAAGAACATTTTCAAATTTAATATTTACAAAAAGCATTAAAAAATTAGTTAATAATTTTAAACGAAAAGAATAAAATATTACTAAATTTAATACTAAATAAAATCAATTAACTACAATAAAATATTATATTAACTTTAACATTTGATATTAAAGTTGAAAATTTTAATTATTTTAATTAATATAATAGAATTTTGGATTTAGAAATAAAAAGGTACAAAACTAGTAAATCAGAAGGCTTAATTTCTAAAGAGACCTACAATTTTAAAAAAAATTCAGATTTTGAATTAAATCGATTTTCAGTTCAGTTTTGCAGTTTCTAGTCATCAAAATACAGAAAATTATATTTAATTTAAAAATTTATATTATAAAATAATTATCGAAACAACGTGTAAACATTTGGCGCGGGAAGCAGTTAGCGACCAGTAATACACTAATAACATGACTAATTCTTAATTATCGGTGTTAATTTTTTAATTATAAGAAAATTAATAACATGCAATCAGCTTTGTTTTGGAACCGTTGGGTCAACCTTTTTTCCCTCGTCTCTCTACCGGCGTAATTACGGCATCGCAAATCCCCATACGGTTTTTACCGCCCACTGGCTTCAGTCGCACTAGGCAATATACCAAAACTACCCTCACTGTAAAACAAGGACAATGATATGGTAATTTCGCGTTTAAAATCTTCTTCTCTTTTTGCTTGATCGATGGCGTCCGTCCAAAAAATTCTAATATTAATTACTGATTTATTAATTATGTTATGTTCTCTTTGTTTTATACTGCTCTTTTTGCTATTTGTGTTTTGCGGGGAGGGAGTTGTTTGGTCTCGGGGTTTTGTTTCTGCTCTGTGCATTGCAGTGCGCGGTTCATGGAGGA
>CANUEP010177738.1:0-27270 GCA_947857235.1 Jatropha podagrica | reverse complement strand
TAGTTTTAACATGTTTTTGGTCCCATTGCTACCCTGAATTTGATAAAATAATTTTCTTTTTTTTTTTTTTTTTTTTTTTTTTTTCAGAAAAAATTGTTTTCAATAAGTTGACAGCCCCACCCATCATCACCACCGGTTTGTAATTATTGGAGGGTTTTATTTTTATTTTTTTGATATTTGAACGTACTTTTTCTGGTGGTATCTTGCCTCGTTTATAGAGGCAGTCAAATGAGATTAACATAATGCATTGCTGATAAGTATTCACTAATCTGATAAAATAAAAATCAATATTGCACTCAAAGCTCAAAACTCATATGTTTGCTAATCATTTTTGGCTCTTTTTATGCTATTTTGTTAAAAAAAAGTGTATTTGCATCCATTTTATAGATCAAAGACTCCTATTTGTTTCCATAAATTAAATGATTCCTAAAGAACCCAAACAAAGTGATACAAGAGAGACAAAAGCTTTCCCTGTCGTGCAGTTTACAGGTATATATTGCGGTTTTGGAGCGTGGAATGCTGCCGGTCTCCCCATAATTTCAGCATATAGCGAGGAAGATAATTTTGGACCTTCTCTGTTATAAATACCAACACTCCCCAAATAATTTTATAATAACGTCATCATAAGAATAATAAAATGTTACATAATTAGATTATTTGACTAATGACATCACCATTACATTAAAACCTGTTACTATTGCTCTTGTGACTAAGAGAAGAGAGAGTTGAAATCATCGAATTCCAATTCAACATATGTATCATAATTACGTTCAAATAAGGATATATCATACTAAATATTTTAATAATTTCCAAATGGCGTTGCTCATCATTTGTTGCCTGAACAAGTGACATATGCCATTCAATGTTGAGTAATTTTCATTCTGATTAGTCAAAATCGGCCCAACTAATCCTACGACATGGAGACTCAAATGCTGAGTCGTTAGGAATATATTTTATCCCAATTAATTGAGTATTAATTAATAAAAATGGGTTCAATCATTTTTTTTTTTAATTTCAAAAATTGTCAAATTTATTTCATTTATCTGTTGGAAAGATTAAATAAAACAATTTGGGTAATCCAAGAATCCAGTATCCATTCTTAAAAGGTAAAAGGGAACTTTATTTGTTTCTGTAATTAATATTCAACCTTTTAGATAGACATTAAGAAAATATATAGATCGATAGTACACTGCGAAAAAAGGGTCGAACCAATATCTTTTTTTTTTTTTTTTTGGGTGATTTGAAGGATGGTATGGTCATTTCATTTTATTAACAGAAAAATAAAACCCAATATCATCAACAGAAGTATGAAATAGAGGACAAAAGCAATGTGAAAAGCAGAAGCTGAGTGCTTCAATTTCACTATCTCTCCACATAAGCAGATTTATACATCACTTTCACTTCTTGCCCATTCCGAGTTTTCTTGTTTTATTGATTAGAGTCAGCGCAAAATGCCAGAATTGATCATTCTTTTATTTCTTCTATTCTGAACGCAGAAAAAAGGAAATTTCTTTGCGTAGAACCGTTGAAGTCTGTCTACTCTCAATTCTTCTTCCATTTTTCTTTATATTAATCGTTCTGGTTGGTTCGGTTTGGCCTATACCGGCTGAAAATTAAAATGACGAGGCTTTTAAAGGAAGAGGTTCTGTTATTGTCATCCATCTTGATTCTCTCACTGACGACAACTCAAGCCTGCAACCAGACATGCGGTGGCCAACAATTTCCTTACCCTTTTGGATTCTCTTCCGATTGCCATATCCATTTGAATTGTAGTCCAGAAGGACAAACTCTTATCAATCAGCAATTTCCTGTTCAAAAGGTAACCCAAGAGAAAATAAGAATCAATCTCGAACCCAATTGCAACCGTTCAATCCAGGCGTTTAAGAGTCTGTTTGCTAGAAACTTCGCTCCCAAATCAACTAACGCAATTCTATTACACAACTGCTCCTCCACGCTCTTACCATGTAATATACCAGCCATGAGCGTTGAGACTCATTTCGAGTCACTTAAATGTTCAAATAATAGCAAGATGAGTTGCCTTTTTCATCTAACTGAAGATGGTTTCTTTCACCGGAATGATACTCAGCTTAACCAGTGCCGGAATCTTTTATCATCGATATCATCGGCGCCTCTTGACGGTTCTGTGTCGTTGGACGTTCAGGTGATGGAGCTAGGGTGGTGGCTTCTCGGTGATTGCCATTGTTCTGATCATGCCGATTGTGAAAGATTTAAGACTCCTCATCGAGGACTAATGGGTTATCGGTGTCAGTGCAAAGATGGATTCGACGGTGATGGATATGCTGCTGGTGCCGGCTGCCGGCAAGGTTAGTTAATTACTTACAAAGATGATAAAAAAGAAAAAAATTAATTAAGCAATCAATTTCTTTTTTTGTTCCTTTACAGAAAACTGAAATATTAATGGTCAAATCTTTCTTAGGCTAATTAAACAAAAACATAGTAATACGAATATGTTAGGACAGTTTGCAAAATGATCGCAGATGTTCAGTCCCTTTCCAGAAAGGAACCGTCCTTTTCTGGGGGTAGACGTACTGTTGGGTGGCCCTATTAGAAGTAAAAGAGGAGGGATTGAGTCCTAAAAGCATATGGGTACCGCTCAATATCCTACGGGGCCAGCCAATTATTGATTCCGGAATCAACCCAAGCTAAGTCACCTCAATATTATTATTACTAATCAATTTCTTAATAAGAATCAATTGAGATAAGCAACCATAACGGCCACTTTAATTAATTAATATACTATAATGGGTATTCTAACCCAGCAAGTCTCACAGGGGCCTTAGATTTTTTTTTTCCAAATTGCCGTAGGAGATTATTAAATTAGCACAGCATAATCGAAATTAATAAATTAGAGCATACTAAGGTGTAATTTAGTAGTAATTCATCTATAATTTGATAATTTATTCAGATTCGAATAATTTTTCATAATTTTTATAAAAAATTTAACAAATTAGCACCGGAGATTAATGATTTAAAATTTATAGAGAAAATAGTAGCAATATATGCAGAGAAAGTAGCAGCTCGCGGTGGAGGCATAGGATCTTAATTTTTAGACGCAAAATAGGGTGAACATCATCATAATGATTTGATTTTCATGGTCTGAGTGAGGCACGAAGGTCAAACTTGAAAACAATAATTTTATGGTGGAAGCAAAGAAATGTCTAAGCATTGAGAAATCTACTACCTGAGGTTAGGTAGCTAGCCAGGTTTCGTCAAACATATTAGTTGATACAAGGTAAAAAGTGAATTCAGATTCCAGAAATACCGTTAAAAATTTAAAATTTCGGAAAATCTGATTTTTGGCTTTAATCAATCCAAGTCAATTTTTATACCTGCTTAATAAGAATGGTGACCCAGTACACTAAACATCACACGTTCTTGAACAAATTGCCTCACTTTTTTCTCCTATGTCTTACAATTTGAACAGTCTCTTGCGGTGTTGCAAAATTTTTGTCTGGTAAATGCGGAGGTGCTGCTGGACTTGCCATTTTGATCGGAGGTATGTCTATTTAAATTCCTACACCGTCAGGCCAATCAACATGTGAATTAAAAGATACACAATATGAATTGCAATCCTAAACCCTAGACATGTATGTATATTCTCTTTTATCAGGGATTGGTGCGGGAGCAGGCTCTTTAATGGCTATGGGTCTGGTATGCTGTTTCATCCGAAGACGGTCCACCTCAAAAGCCAAAGGTTTAAGAAAACTCCAGTTGTCTGAAGCTACAGGAATTGACATTCCTATCTATCACTACAAAGAAATAGAGAAAGCCACAAATAGTTTTTCTGAGAATCAACGACTTGGAACTGGGGCTTATGGAACTGTTTATGCTGGTAAACTTCATAATGATTTATGGGTTGCTATTAAAAGGATCAGACCTAGAGATACTGACAGCACTACGCAAGTGTTGAATGAAATCAAGCTCATTTCGTCGGTCAATCATCCAAGTTTAGTTAGGCTCTTAGGTTGTTCTATAGAAAATGGTGAACAAATTCTTGTATACGAATTCATGCCTAATGGGACATTGTGTCAGCATTTACAAAGAGAGAGAGGCGAAGCACTTGCCTGGCCAATTCGTCTCACTATTGCTACTGAAACTGCTCAAGCTATAGCTTATCTTCATTCTGCTATTGACCCTCCAATATACCATAGAGATATAAAGTCAAGCAACATTCTTCTAGACTATAATTACCGGTCAAAAGTCGCAGATTTTGGTCTTTCAAGACTAGGCAGGACTGAAATATCTCACATCTCAACCGCTCCGCAAGGCACTCCAGGCTACCTTGATCCTCAATATCATCAGAATTTTCATCTTTCAGATAAAAGCGATGTTTATAGCTTCGGGGTAGTTCTTGTCGAGATAATAACAGGGTTGAAAGTGGTTGATTTTAACAGGCCTACAAATGATGTGAATTTAGCTGCTCTTGCAACTGATAGGATTGGAAAGGGGAAATTAGAGGAGATTATAGATCCGTTTCTTGATGTTCATAGCGATGCTTGGACAATTTCTTCTGTATACAAAGTAGCAGAAGTAGCATTTAGATGCCTCGCATTCGATAGAGACGTGAGGCCTTCAATGATAGAAGTTGCAGCTGAATTAGAGCAAATAAGGACAAGCAGATGGGTGCAGTCAGAGGAAACAAATTACACAGCTTCATCAAACGAATCTTGTTGCTGTTCTTCATCCAATATCAGTGAGAAGGCTTTGAGCTTGACTGAGAAGAATAGAGATGAATTGGAAACTACAGAGGCCATCAGTGGGAAAGAATGGGCAAAGGATGATTCACCTGTTTCTGTTCAAGACGTATGGTTAAGTGAATACAGCTCACCTTCATCAAGAAGTTTGATATATAATGCAATTTAGTGATTTGAAGTGCTTTTGTTGATGATGCTTTATTAATTTCATTTCTCTGTGAATATTATCAACATCAATTTTGAGATTAACATTTTATATTTTTAGCAACCAATAATATTTGTCCAAATGTACTCCCTAATATATATATGATCAATTGTATACTTTTTCTTATACAAGTTTCCTTCATTTGATTTTTAATTTCCTGTACTCGACAACATATTTCAAATGTACTCCCTCACTGAAGATGGATTCCTTATAGATTATCCTTCGAACTGTAAGTTCAATAAATCCTGAATGAGGTGGAACCAAAGTTGTGACTTGGCAGGCAAAGAATCATTTAATTGGTGAAACCATAATATACGTAGTACAAGTTGAAAACAAAAACCTACTAAAATAGGAAACATGCTCCTGTCCAAATGCAGCATGTACTTTTTTTTTTTTTTACTTCTACACCTAAGAAGATAAGCCACAGAATGTGGTCCTGCCGGTCAAGCACTAAAATTGGAGTTGGATCATTATTCAGACATACACATAATTCTTTTTACATATATTTATCTAGTTAAAAAGAAGTAGTTCGAAGCAAATCATCTGGGGAAGAAGAATGAAGTTATACATGTTGCCAAACAAACAACAATTTTGATTTGCAAAATAAAGATGTGATAAGCATTTATATTTCTGATTATGCAAAATAACACAAGATTCCATATCTTAAAATAATGAAAAAGCTAACGAGCCACTGAACCTCCAACTCCCACGTCACCTTTCAAACTTTTTTTGGAGCCATTATTACATTATCACACCACCAACCTCCATAATTTTATTTTTCAGTATAGCAAGTAGCAACTCAATAACCAAATTATAATTATTTTTTCCTCCCCCCCCTAAAAACTTGCTCTTTTTAGCGACGTAATCGTGATGGAAGATCCCAACGTTGATGACGAAACTTCGATCTCAAACGAATCGTACCGTCGAAATAATTCCACCACGAAAAGTCTTGATATAAACACAACGAAGTCTTTACCTGCGCACTGTTTGTTTCCGACCGTTGGATGTTCCGTCTCCGGTCCATTTGACCAAAGCACGTGTTGCAACAACTTTTCTCCTTCGCCGATGAACCGATCCGGCACGTATTCTTCCGGTCGGTCGAATATTTTGGGATCTTTTGTCGCAAAAGGTTGGAATCCAAATATCATTTCGCCTTTTTTGACTTCAAACGCGGCGTCGTGGCTTTCAATGATCAAGTCACGTTTTGCTTTCCCGTACTGGGCGGGCACCGGCGGTTCGATACGGAATGCTTCGTAGACTGCGGATTTCATTAATGGCATCTGTTCTAGGGCAGCCATCGTGATTTTTCCACCGTTGGATTTTAAGACTGATCTGATCTCTTCGGCTAATTGTGTGTGAAGTTTGACTCCTGCACGGCCGATCCACTTGAGTACGTTGGGGAAGAAAATTTTCATACCACCGAAGGTATTGAAGCAAGTAGCGAAAAGAATATTGTGACAGGCTTCGTCTTTTGAGATGCCCATCTTCTCGGCCTCCTCGAGTACAGATCCGGCTGAGGAATAGAAGTAGTCATACAGTTTCTGGTAGTCTTTTTTAATGAGAAAAGCCGGAAGACGGAAGGTGTGGATGGTGGGCTCTTCAAGAAAAGCCGGAAGGCCAAGGGTGAGTATAGGAGCTAGCTGAAACAGTACCCATTTGGCAATCATACTAGGTCCATCAGTCCCAACTTTTGTATCGACGGGATCTACACCAAAATAACACCGACCCAAAAAGCTAAAAGCAGCTTGTTCTCCAGGATCATTGAAAGCGATTTTGCCTTTTGATGCTAGATCCTTCTCTAAACCGTCGAACAGTTTGTTATAGGTAGAACTGAACTCAGGGATTACGTAATCCCGGCGAGACTTCAAAAGATAGAACAAGAGGTTCTTTAGTTGAGTGTGCTTAGTCTCAGACGGATCGAGATAGGAGAGAATTCGGTAGCCACCAGTGAGATTTGTGGAGGGCATGAAAGTACCAGTAAAAAGGTCTTTCTTTTCGACCTTCGTTACATCAAAAAGAACGGGAAAGCTCTTGCCATCAAGCACAACCACAACGCGTGGATTAGAAGCGATGAAAGGACCAGGTGGCATATTGACTCTGAACACAGTTGACTGGTACTTTTGGGCCCTTGACTTAAAAAACTCCTCTTTCCCTTGATTGTAGAAATAATCCTGTCGATCTTTGATGGGACCAATAAGAGGGAGGCCATAATCTCCGGGGATTTGGCGAAGCGGAAGTTTGGCGGATTCAGTCGGTGAAACAGTAACAGGTGAGTTGGTTGCGGATGGTTTTTCAGATACAGAGGCGGAGATAGGAGCGACGGAGGATCGTCGTCGAGTGGAGAGCTGGTGAGACGAGTTTTTCAGTGACTGTAATTGTGGTTGAAGGGAAAAAGGAGTCAAAGAAGAGGAAGACATGTTGACAATGTGGGTACAAGGTTCTAAATTGTGCTGAGATATTTTGTAACCTTTGATCAAATAGAAAAAGAGAACTGAGCAGTGAGCGTGTAAGTGGAGAGCCACGGTCTCTGTTTATTTATAGTGAGTAGTGGAAAGCACAGAGTCCATGCCTTGATAAGAACCGTGAAAGGCATGCTTTTTTGAGAGCTGAAGCTTTTTTAGTTTTTTCAATTACTCGCGGTGATTGGATTGAGTTGAAGGAAAATCTGAATTTTGAAACTCGGTGTGTCTCACTGTCTCTCGCTACTGTTCCCACGTGACACGTCCGTGGCCGTGTTAAAATTTGTTTCCTAAAACGTAAGGGTGACTATTTGGTTAAACGGTTGGAAGCTAGATCAATTCCGTCTGATCAAATGTCTTCAATTCAATCTGAAACTGAATGCCATAAAAATTAAATTAAACTGAATTAAACTGTTTAGATTTCAATTTGATTCGATAATTTTCAATCAAATCAACGGTTGAAGGTGCGGATTTGATTTGAATTTGGAGACCGTCATTCTATTCCCTCCTCCTTCTCGTTGATTAGAAATTCTAATCTTGTTTTGCTTTTTTTGATTTTTTGATAGATGCCAGTAGTATTAGCTTTTTTAAGTTACCGTTTCTTTTTTTTTTTTTTTTTCCTTTTATTACCAGAAAAAGAATGAGATTTCAAATTTTAATTCAGTATTTATATATATAATCTGATGATATATATTTCTATGGGCTTTTATAAATGAATGTCAAAGTTGACCCATATTTAGGATTGTCTGAGAGTAGACAACATCAGAAGGATTTATAAGACAGATGAGCTGTATCATATTTTGTGGGGCTTTATTTTCCACATTAATACATTTCAATTTGAATTTTTTTTAAGGAATATATTTGAATTTCAATTCATAAAATAAAATGTACTAATAACATCAATTCATATAATCATAATAATTTTTTTTTGTCAGCAATCAAATCAATTTTATTAGATAATAATAATAAGAAAAAAATTAATTAAAATCCAACAAAACTAAACCCAAATAGCTTTTCCCAATAAATATTCTATAATTTTTAATGATAAAAATACAATATGGACAACATGTAAATTGTATATATATATATATATATATAAGATTTCCTATCTCAACCAACTATTTGTTATAATTACTTTCCCTTTTATATCATAATGATATACCTAATTTTTCTCTTGCACATACTAAGAAATACAATTAATACAGATATCAAATTATATTTTTATTTAGCTTTTTCTTAATATAATATTGCATTAAATATTAATGATTCATATTTTAAAATTATGAAATTATAGTAATATAGGTGGCAATTATAATTACTTCTTTTATTTATACATGACTACTCATTTCATTTCAAAAAAATATAAAATATGAATCTAAATTTACCAGTTTAGAACATATAAAATGGAACTCAACCTAATGAATTTTAAAATCATAAACAATAGCTTATTAAGTTAAATAAAACTTACTTTTATTTATATTTTCTGAAAAAAAAAAAGGAGAAAAATGGTTACGTCTCCTTCGACTTTATATTAAACTGTTCAATTTTAAATTTTAAATTTAGCCTATTTTATACAATTCCACATGTGCATAAAACCATACTCGAGTGGTCCCTACAGTCAGCTGCGAATCTTGCTATTATTTTATCTATTTTTCATTATTGAAAATCATATCCTTTTCAACGTTTGCGGATGACAATTCATAAAAATACCATTTGCTCCTCATGCAATGAAACGTGCCAGCCAAAACTGAAATTTTATTTATTAATGAGAAGGGATAATACAACTAGTACTTTTTTATTTATTTATTTTTCATTTAAATATGATATCGAAATAAACGTTGTTTTCTAGTTCGGTACATGCATTAAATAAATTAATAGTTTAAATTGAATACAAATTAGTTTATAAAATATCCATTTTATCCTCAATTAAACAATTTAATTGAGGGATAATAATATTATGTGCCAATGTTGCTCCAACCTGTCACTCTACGATTGGCCATGACTGATGACGTTTGGCACGTGCAAATTATGTACGGCCTAGAGATGGTAACCGAAGGAGAGGAGAAGGTGGGTCTGTACTGTAGCGGTCCAATAGAAATTTTGCTTATGGGCCTCGTATTGTTTGGGCAAAACTTGGCATTTAGTACGTGCCAGATCTTTTCGCGTTTTATTTTAAAGTCAAAAAAGAGGAACACGGCCAGTCTTTGAAATTTCAAACTTGCAACGTACCGACCAATGTCCAGTGTGCTGTCGCTCGAATCAATCCGTTTTCCAAATTAAGCATCTCCGACGCTTACCTTCTTCTTTTTTTTTTTTTTTTTTTTTTTTTTTTTTTAATTTCTTTTACCACCAATAGTTATGCCTAATGTACTTGTCATACCTACATAGCAAAAAACTGACACAATTTGAATTTACCTTATAGCCTGTGAAAGATTGAATTTCAAAAAGAAAAAGACGATAGAAAAAATTAAACAAAAACAGCAAAAAAAAGTTTTAATTTGTAATTTCCTGTAAACATAAAATAATTTATTGTCAGTGTCACAGTCTGTTGCTCATGTCATGCTCATCAATGGTTTCTTGTCATCATGCGAAACAGAAGGATGGGGTGGGGACATAATTACAATGATGTTACCTCAATTATACTATGAAGATATTTCTTCTTTCTTATTATTTATATAATAAAAATAATATAGTTAATAATTCACGGCCACATTGTCCAAAAAATGAAAATTTTATTTCATTATGTTTGAAATTATATTCTTTTCGAATAATCACTAAATAACTAAATTAAAATTTTATTTTTTTTATTTCAGGATAATATTGCTGGTTCCCAGGTGGGGTCATTCAGATTCGTTTACAGTAACATATAATTGCAATAAGAACAAGATAAATCTGATCATTGATGGCGATCCACCAATTTATTATTATTAGCATTAGAAATCGCCCCATCCACCAAATAATACTTAATAATTAAATGATTTTTTATAATTTTAATATAAATATAATATAAAAATTACTCTATTGATATTCGTACTATATGTTTAATTCATTTAATATTATAAACAGATTACAAGTATTGTATTGATCTATATATAATTCATATAAACACTTAATATTATAAAGAGATTAAATGGATGTGTCGATCCATATATATATATACACACATTTAATTTTTTTATAATATTTTTAACTTTTAACTTATTTGGCTCCAATTATATTTAAAAATAAATTTCTGCATCTAAATTTATATTAATTTATTAGTGTTAGATATGATCTTTTTCATAGATATTATTTTGATAAAGATATTTTTTAAAATAATTTATATTTTATAATTATATTTTATTTTTTTATAATTATTCTAAATAATTATTATTTTGGTCACCTATGACATACACTTCACATCTGTACAATGTATATATATTGGGCGGCATGGATTTTAGTAAGGCATAGTTTTAGCACACGTGTTTAGTGTGTTACAAAGTTTGAGTAGTGTATTATTAATTTCAATGGTAGGTAACCTTATTAACTTGAATTGTTTATGAGTTCATCTTAATAAGAAATTAAGAATTTAAAATGAATACTTATATAGTATTATTAATCATTTCAACGTGATAAACATTAAATTGATTCTATTAATCCAATTTCAAATTCGTTTATTGATGCATACGTATTTTCATGATTTAAAATTTGAATTCTTACATTACACAACAAAAGTTTCACAATTGTATTTTACTCATTTATTGTAATTGTACCGACACAAAATAATATTCTTATATGAAAAATGTGATTTATTAGTTAAATATTGTTTTATAGTGTGAAAAATCGAGAGTTAACAAACACTCTATCAATCATATCTATTTTATATATCTGATTCGTGATTGTCGAACTCAATGACAGGTTCATGATTTGGACCTATCTATACATACATATCGAAGTTTAACAAAAACTCAAATATGAATATTCTCTCTCTTTACCTTAAAAAAATATTGTAAACTATTTACCTCAATTCTATAAATTTAATTTTTTTTTATTAAATTAAATTTTATCAAAATAATCAAAATTTCAAACTGAATTTCGTAAAATAGCAATAGAAAACTCGTTTTAGCTAAGTTCTTGAACAGTGGAGAACATCTAGGTATTAGTTTCACCAAATAGAATCACTAATAATAATAGATTTTACCTGAAAATGAATGCTTCCCGATTAAACACGGGTCCAGCAGTTGGATAGGCCGTTGAACTCTGTAGCCCACATTGGAAAAGTATTATTGGGCCTGGGCTCTTCCCATTATGGTGACTTGGGTTCTATAGGACGGTCCAACCGTAGATTTATTGTTGGACATCGTGAATCATCACATGGACTTCTTCAGTGACTCGGCGCAGAGGTTTAAGATTTTAGGGTTTAAGACATCAATTTGAAGAACCGAGAAGTAATTCAAAACGCAGAAGCTTCAGCGACTAATTATTAGTACCTTACGCCCTAAATCCCTCCCAGAAATATGGAACTGCAATCGGTTTGTCGTGGGTTTATCGCTCCAAAACTCAGATTATCAGCTCACCGTCCCTTCTGTCATCAAATTGTAAGTACATTTCTTTCAAATCAAGCCTCGATTGGATTTTAACTTTGTCATCTTTTGTTTTAGTCTCCCCAGAATACTCTTCATTCATCTCATCCTCTCTGTTTCTTGTTCAATTTTATAAATTTTAGGTTTCTGTGAAGCTTGGAAACACCACGAAAGGTACGTTTTGATTTTGAATATCGTTTTGGTGGCAATTTATGTTATCACATCCACACACTATTAGAAACCAGCAAAAAAAGCAACGGAACTTAACTTTATCCCCATTTTGTTAACCTCTACGTTGTCCAGTTTATGTAAAAATTTTGGATAGATAATTTATAAAGCTAAATTATCTAAAATCAAGATTTTACATTTTTGAATATATGTATACCTCGTATTTTAGGTGAATAACATTTGCTCCTTTACTCTAACTAGTGTTTTAATCTTTCTCAGCATGTCTGAAGCCTAGTTTCGGTAGTGCATTTAAGGGTTTTCCATTGACAAGCTTGAAAAGAGGAGTTATCATACACGCATCTAGTTCTAATTCTAGCCCAAACACAAATTTGAACCTTTTGGGTAAAGAGGATTCTGGCGTGCCTGCTGCTAGTTTTCATGGGTTGGAGGCATTTCGAGGTAAACCTGGCTCTGTTTCCTTCTGTGGTTTGACTCACCAGTTGGTGGAAGAAGGAAAACTAGTGTCAGCTCCATTCAATGAAGATAGAGGATCACTTCTTTGGGTTTTGGGACCAGTCGCATTAATAGCGTCACTGATTGTTCCTCAGTTCTTCCTTGCAAATGCAATTGAAGCTTTTCTCAAGGATGAGGTTCTTGTAGGTACTCTTCATACTCAATTATTAAACCTCCTCCTCCTTTCTTTTAGATTTAAGCATTAGAGAAGACGCATGAAATACTTGGTGAATTGCCTATATGTTAACTTCTCATGGAAGAATCTGCAGAACATTCTTGCTTACAAATTTGACTGTGCATTAAGTGGATTCAATTTTTAATATACTGTTGTCTGCTTGAGTTAGTTCAGCTACCAAATTTCAGTTGTCTCTTGTCTGTGCTCTTTGAAGACACTAGTCCGGAAGTAACTGCACGAAATGTACTTAAAAAATTTCTTGTCAAAATTTAGCTTTCAAAAATATTTCTGTTGGAAGTACTCCTGTCTGGCCATGAGATCAAATAATGAGTCAAAAATTTCTCATATTAATACACAGCCAGTAAATTTAGAAGTTATGTTAGAGGACGATGCATTTATCAATTTTCACCTTCTTTAAATTAATGTTCATTTATGCTACATAACTTCGCAATTACTTCAACAGGTAGTTATCTTTCTCTTTTTCTTTCTTTCTTTTGTTTTTTTTGTTTTTGTTTTTTTTTTTTTTTTTTTGTGTGTGATTGGCAGATGATGTACATAAAAGGAAAGTTGCATTTTGCCATCTTGTTAAGGGCTTTGAGGGGTGAGGGGGGGAGAAACTATTTTTTTAATTTCTTGTTTCTTTCATCTTGGATAGGACAATGCATTGTGTGTATAAGCAAATTGGCAGAAGTAATCCATGAACTTTTTCATGTTAAATTTTCTGCAGAAATTGTGGCGTCATTATCTTTTGAGGCCATGTTTTATATTGGTCTTACAATATTCCTAGTTGTTACTGATCAAATTCAGAGGCCGTATCTACAATTTAGTTCAAAGAGGTGGGGCCTCATTACAGGCCTTAGAGGGTACTTGACGTCTGCCTTCTTTGCCATGGGGCTTAAGGTCTTAGCACCTCTTCTTGTTGTGTATGCAACCTGGCCAGCGCTTGGCCTCCCTGCATTGGTTTCTGTCTTTCCCTTCTTAGTTGGCTGCCTAGCTCAACGTGTTTTTGAGATTCGTCTGGATCAGCGTGGCTCGTCTTGCTGGCCTCTAGTCCCTATTATATTTGAGGTATTGGACTTACGCAATTGCTATTTGTTATTATGAAGCCAAGCTAGAATTTGTGTTTTGATGATTTGAATTGGTTTGGCAGGTTTATAGGATATATCAATTAACCAAAGCTGCTCATTTCGTCGAGAAATTGATGTTCTCCATGAGGGGCCTTCCTGAATCTGCACAGTTGTTGGATAGAAACAATGCCTTAATTGTTATGATAGTGACCTTCCAATTCCTCGGTGTGGTTTCCCTCTGGTCATTATTGACCTTTATTTTAAGGCTCTTTCCTTCAAGACCCGTAGCTGAAAACTATTGATGTTTTAATGGTTACTGTATAGATTTTCTATGTCCTGGAAGTGTGTTTCATCCTCATTTAATATCCGCCCAATCCTAGTTAAATAGTCCCATGAAATGCCTGTGCTACTTAACTAAATTTTGTAGATCAAACATCCAAATCCAAAAGGGTACCCTAAATTGGTTTATTGAATACTTGCTCTTTGATTCTTTTCCCCAAAAACTCTTAAAGATGGATGTGGTTTTTGATAGATAGATATTAAATATGAAACTATAGAAAATTCCCTGATCTATGATTTGCGAGTGTTATGATATTAATCAATTGAGAATCATCAAACTGATGTCTTATATCCGTTTGCAAACAGATCATATGATCATACTTGTAGCAAAACTCTTGAAGCTTCTGAATTTTGTGTCCTGATCCGTGAAGGGACTGTCCAATTAAATGGTGTTGACTCCTGAACTTGGTAGTACTAAGGAATCTAATTTTATAGAATTCATTCTCATCCGTTTATTTCCCCGTAGGATTTACTGTTTGATCTGTCTTTTCCCATGTTGATCAACTGTTACATAATTTACAATTTGGAGGGTTAATATGGAGATGAGTGTCCGGTTTTCGATCCTAAATTATTTAACCTTAGCATTGTACTGCAGGACGGTCTGGAAGTGGACATAATGAGCATCACAAGGCATCATTCCTTCAATTGTTTTCTTTTCAAGGGGAAGTTGCTAGGAGGTATGCCGATTGTTCTTCTATTCAATATACGCCGTCCGATGCTTGATATTTTCTTGGTCATGGCAAGCTGATGTTTGGATCCCAAGAAATTGGGATACTAAGTGCCAAAGTAGCCAGTGCACGGTAGAGAACGAAAGCCAAAACACAAGACTTTCCATTTTTCCATGTGCGTCAGACTACTATTACTCGTCTCCTCCACGCAATCACAGGTGTTCATGTTCTTCTCGTAGAACGGAACCAAACAAAGTATTCTAATATTCTTCCAAGCCGGCTGTTACAGAGTAATACTATCAACCAGTAGAAGGCCCCGAAAAGATACGCCTTTACACTTGTCCGTCTCACAATGTTTTGGCCCCACACGTTGTCCGAAACCGGAACTTTAAAAAGTCACGTGAGGTCAACATTTCAACAAAGCGAAACCAAACCCGCCTCTCCCGAAAAAAAAAATAAAAAATAAAAAATAAAACGGAAAAAGTGAAATAACGCCTCTTGTCTTGGCTAATATGCTGAGAATCTTCCCCTCTTCACACTTTCTCTATAAAACTAACAGGAGCCACCAAACAACTACCCAAAAACTCCAAAAGGTAAACTAAACAGAGGCCAAACTATTAAGAACAAGAAAGAAACCAAAAGCTTAATCATTAATTATGGCCACCGCAAGATTTTTACGTTCTTGTAAGCCTCTGCAACATGTGCCTCCTCCTGGCTCAACTTCCTCTTCTGCAACTGCAATGAAATGCATTAGTAGATCTCCAGGCTTAGGCGGAGAGAAGGTAGTTTCAGGAGACGGTGATAATAAAAGGAAATCAGTGACACCTTGTTTGAAAGCATCCGCGGCCACTGCAGAGAGGTTTATCATTGCAGAGTCACGGGCTGATGAGGGAATAATAGATATTGCTTCTTTGATTGCACATATCGGTACTGCTTTCTTTAAAGTTTTCAGGCCAGTTGTTAAACGAAAGCCTTGGAAATTACAGGTCCAGACGCTCATTGAAAAGGTTCGTTCATCTTTTTAATTCAACCTTCTCATATGTTAATCGTTTGCTGGTGATCTTGAGCTATAAATTATAATATGTTAGAGTATGTTTGTTTGTATGAGATTTGATTATAGTTAATAATCCGAAATTATGCAGCTTAATTATGCTTATTTTCTTTTGTCTTTTGCATTTTGCAGGCTATAATTAATTGCCGATTCTTTACTTTATTTGCGGTGGCGGGATCTGTGCTTAGTTCGATTTTGTGTTTCGTGGAGGTAAATAATAAGAATAATAATAATTATTATCAATATCACATGGAAAATTGAGGACAAAAAAAAAAAAAAAAAAAAAATCTAGAGACTAATACTTGTATTTATTTGCTTTTGTTTCATTGGTTGCTGTTACATGCAAGTTGCACTACAATGCACCAATTGCAAAAATAAATAATTTTTCATTTTTCTTTTTAATATTTCCATTGATGCAAATGAATCCCAACAAAAAAAAAAAAAAAAAAAAAGATTTTATTCTGTTTTATTTATGCATCAAATTTATAAATTGCCAAAATATATTTCATTTTCTTTTTCATCCATATATTTAGTTATTTAATTTTTTAGCAGACAAATTATTTGATGTACGCCATTTTTTATTTGTTAGATACTGACAAAGACAAATTTCACATTATATTGCAGGGTTGCTTTACAATCGTAGAGTCATATTTTCAGTATTTCAGCACTTTATCTCACAGTTAAGATTTAGATAAAGCACATTTGCTTCATTTACTCATAGAAGCCATAGGTATATCATGTTTTGTCTACATGCTCCATTGTATTCTTTTGCTACCATAGACGTATATACTGAACTATGGTGTCTTTTTATTGCTCTTTGCAGACATGTTTTTGGTAGGGACAGCCATGATTATTTTTGGGGTTGGCCTGTATACTATCTTTGTTAAAGACAAAGGGCCATCGCTGCCAGGATCAAACTTTTTGAAGGTTAGTTTTCGTTATAGATTTTTTACTCAAATATGCTAATGGAAATTTATTTATATGTTTATTAATTATTGTTCGTTTATGTTTTTTCAGTCTCTTCCAACATGGGTGCAAGTGGAGTCAGTTTCACAAGCCAAATCTAAAATTGGGCATGCCGTTTTAATGATACTACAAGTAGGATTATTGGAGAAATGCAATAATATACCTCTGGTTACAAGTTTGGATCTTGCCTGTTTTGCTGGAGCTGTTCTGGTTTCCTCAGCTTCAACATTCCTACTTTCTAAACTTTCTGTCGGTGGTATTGCGTGAGATGGCAAATAACTAAAGGGCCAAAGGGGAATCAAACCTTCATTAATTCTTTTGTTGGTCAAACAATCTTTTTGTATATTCTGCTTCATACTTATACTATATAATCAAGAAGCAACCCATCCATAAGAATGGGTTTATACATTTAGAGATCTGATGTTAAAGTCTCTAATTTTCACCTTTTGTATCGAGAAGAAGAAGAAGAAGAAGAAGAAGAAAGAAAGACAGGGCATACCTCTAACCCTCCACGAGTCCTGTAGTTTTTAGTATGGTTAGGCCAATTTGTTCTCTTTGGGCTCAGCGAATTCTGTGCAGCTAAAATGGATAATGACTCCTGTTGGGATCACGAATCAAACATGTTAAGACATTAAGTAGCCTGGCCTCATTTTCTTTTTCGGAATATTAATTTTTTATATAAATCCAAATATTGTAAAGCATATGAATAAGGCATCAAAAATTCAAAACCCACCTTCTTGTATTCCTTATGCCAACAAAAGGAAAGAAAATGTTAGGTTTTACCTTTTAACAGACATTATATTTTCCCTGTAACATTAGACATAATATGCAATGCCAACCCTGAAAGAAAGATTAATAATTTACTGTTGTGAAGGGATGTACTAATTTGCAGTCAACACTGACTATACCTACATAAATACATATAACAAAATAGTAAAAGAAAGGCATAAGTTATCTCTAAACTATAAGAATCTCTATCTGTAAACTTAATCTTCATCCATCGAGACACACATCCGGCATTCTAAGACAGTCCCAGGATTGGCATAACTGCAACAATCACAAAGCCAATAATCTTCTACTTTATTCCTTGAACTGCTAGCCCCATCAGAGACCACATCAGATAGGCCATTCTCCAATGCTCTTACTAGCTTCTCGAAGTAATTTCCAGTCACAACTGTCAGTCCAATTAGCATTGTTCGGAATTTTCTAAAATCCATAGACGAGCTATCAGAATCAAGAAACTGTTCCAGTTCTTTCTCTGCACAATTATGCAGCTTTTCTAGTCCAGACTCTGCTTCTCCTTGCAAGTACTCAAAAAACTGTTTCTTAACAACTTCATCGTCAGGCAAATAATATCCATATGCATAGCTCCATTCAAGCACTCGCCTACATTCAAATACCTGTAACCATGCCTTTGTTATAAAATCAAAATTATTTTCAGGTATACTGTGTATCTGACTAAGCTGTTTGAATTTCACATCCTTAATATGTTGAAAATCTGCAAATGCTTTCAACTTTGACAGTCGATTAGCATCCCATCTTTCGAAATAATGTGTATATTTCTCCAAAGATTGCCTTGCCATTCCCTTTTTCCTGTCCAAATTATCTGTATATCCATTGCATTGTCTATGATTGTCATTCGAAGAAAGACACAACCAGCAAAAGCTGTGTCTACAGACCCTACATATCATACGCATACACCCTTCATTCTTTTCAATTGGTCGCTTGCAATTGGGACAAGGCTTGCAATAAGTCAGTATATAGTTCACATTTTCAGACTCTGAGTTATTCTTCAAAATCCACTTTTTTACAGTCTCACAATCCACAGGACGGTGACTTTCCTCATCACAATTCCAGCAAAAACTAGTAAAACAGTGGCAAGTAACATCAAAACTTGTATTCCCATCAAAAATCTCAATAGAAAGATCACAATCTCTGCCAGGACACCACTTCATTTTTCTGTTTTCTTCAATATAAGATCTAATAAGGCACTGAGCATACTTTTTCTTATCATCTATGGAGACTAGTGAATCAATCATGCGCGGACTGACAGCAACAGTACAAGACGGGTCAGGACATCTCAATATCAAACACCTAAAACCATCATTGTTAATAGAAGTGCTAATATAATTAGCCCAACAATCATTACAATAAGGATGGCCACAAGCAGCAGTGGTTATCATATCATTAGAGAAGGACTCGAAACAAATCCCGCAGACAGAGAAAATATTATTAGGAAACAAAATTCGGTTATCGAGCAAGCCTACTTTTTCACGGACAGCAGATTCATCAGAAAACCAAACTTCAAGGACTTTAGAGACAGACCAATTGAAGTAACAGAGCAAAACACTTGCCTCTGGTTTTGGTAAAGAAAGGACCAAAGAGAGTCGAGTGATATCATCATCCATGCGCTGACGTATATCTTCTTCTCTGAGGATCCTGTATTTTTGTGGCTTAATGAAACTGTTTTTGGAATCATTAACGCCATCGTTTTCGAAATTAGTTGAAGAATTCAAGAAGAAATCATCGGAGCTAATAGCGTCGTCGTAATAAGTATCATCAAAGCCATCGCTGTTGCAGTCAACGGAAGTCTCCGTCTGAGAAGTGTACATAGCTAATAGAGGAGGTCGTTAAATTAAAAGCAAATGAGTAAAACCTAAAAAGTAGTAGCAGACGAGACGAGGAAGGATTAGAAGAAGTCTTAACTGGTAAGGCAAGTTATATGATCCTAGTCATTGGGCAACTGGTTCGCAAGCTGGTTTATATTTTTAAATTTAAAAATGTAATAATAGAAATAATAGAAAAGCTCGTTTATATTATAGAAATAAGGGAATATGATTGCAAATTGCAATATCACTGAAAAATGTGTACCGAGGAAATAATAGGAATGTTTGAAGATCATTAGACCTTTTATACAGCAGTAATTGATATAATTTCTGAAAAGGAGATTCCTAATCGAATATGTTTAAATGCAAGGGACATCTTCATTCACCAGTTATGGCTCCATTACAAGCGTCAGGCAAAATATCCTCCTGATACTGAAAACATATCCAGAAAGAAGCAAACAATCATCAACTCCAATCATTCTCAGCATTTATGTTGTTTCTTTGAAAATAGACAGACAATTCTCCTATTTCCTGGCCGCCATTTACTTTTCTTCCCAAACCAATAATGTCAAGGAAAGTTTTGGAGACTCAGAGTACACTTCGGAGAAGAATTACTACTACATTACATTATATTTACGAAAGGAAATCAGTAAATTCTTACTTAAACTGCAGTCATCAGATATTACTAATGTGTTAAAATCGACTGATGCTGTACTTACTGAGACGAGGATATTAAATCCAAGACAAAAATTATAAATTACACAGCACGATAAACAAAATTTGACTCGTAGATTATTATATCATTAGCAAGTTCCGGACAATGCAACTCAGCCACTGATAGTCAGTCAGTCAGTCAGTCAGTCCAATGAATCAATAATAGGGAAAATTTTGACCAAACAAAAAATAATAATTACATGGGGTAATGCACCTCTACTATGAAGAAAAACGTCTAGGAATTATACAACAGAACTCTCTTTACAAAGTTTTACATGGTTGCCAGAAGATCTCTCATTTCAGTTGCAGAGGGTATTGTTTCGTTGGGATAGATCTTTGCAACAAGTTGGACAAAACTGTCATACTTGTCCAAAAACTCCTTCTGCCAAGTCATGAGAATGTAGATTAAGTAATTTTAACAAAATGCATTTCTGACTTCATGAATGGTCTACCAAAAAAATCCAGCAATTAATCCTTAACAGCATAATAAGAAGCTACAATTATATCAAAAAGCAAACCTTCAAGTAAAACAAATTATGTGAAATCATTCATTTAATCCGTCAGAATATAACTATGAAAAGGGTCGATTTCAATGTGAACCGTTTAGCCCTTCACGTCATGGAGTTTGTACAAAAACCAGTTAAGAGACATAACTGGCATGTTTTTCTATACTGATACCCGAATTTAGAACTTCCAAGTTCCAACAACTTCTGAGCTGCCATTGACACGACTTCTCACATTTTTCCATTATTATATATTGAGTTCCATTCTTGACAAACATAAAAGTGCAGAGAAGCATTATTTTCATATCAGAGGCTTCCTAGGAATCTAGTTAATTCTTTGTTCATAGAAAAGAAAACCCATTAGTTGTGATGCCGCATGGCTTTCAGAAATCATTCAGTAACGAAATCTAAAATGGGAACATACCTTGCATTTATCCCATAAAGAAGGTAGCAATTCCTCCGATGTTAAGTTCTTTTGCAACTTCTTATACATTGCACTGATAGACTTGTCAACCTGCCGATAAGCCAACTAATTACAACACTTCCTTTGGACTAGGGGCAACACGTTTTTGGGTCATTAAGGGACTTACCCCAGATAAACTAGCCTTCAACATCTTCCGTAGATCCATTTTTGACAATCCAAGCTGAAAAGGAATCTGAAACAAAAATTCAGAATCAAGAGTTGATCAGTGAAGCATTGAAAATCAATGTTCAACAAAGGTGGCATAGCACATAAGTCTCTTTATAAGATAAGAAAAACTTTAAATGCCAAAAAGAAAACATCTAGAATGATAAATTCATGCTTCTTATTTGAACACCTTCAATTCTAGACAACCTAAAAGAAAACCCTGTTGCAAATTTCTTTGAATTTTGATTGGAAATTTGTTTTGCTAGCATAAAATTTTATTACTCACCTCATTGAAACTACTCTAGAATACAATCCAGTCACAGATAAAGAAATAATGTGCTGGTGGCAAGTGTACCTTTAGTATGTGAATAAGGAAAAAGAGAGAACATCTCACTGACAATACGAATGACAAATGCACTCAAACATGAAGGTAAATAGAACAACTCCAAAAGAAACAATGATTTGGTTCGTATTCCAACTTCCACGAAGCATTTTCAAAAGAAATGTACAGCTATTGCAATTCTCGCCCAAAAGAGTTGCAGGAGATATATTCACTGAACTCCATTACTTGCCAAACAAAATTCTTAGAAGTAAAATGCTCTTGATATTTAACCACCTGAATTCTCCATATTAAAGTTAATAATGTAAAAAATAGGTAAAGCATTTTCATGCAGAATTTCAGTATGATAGTTATAGATATAAATTATCAACTATGGATAACATGTAATGACCGAAATGCTAACCTCTTCTGGTGTAATTGTGTACATCAAATCCTCAATTCTGCGGGCAAACTGGAAAAGCCGTTCAAATTGCTAGAAAGGGGAAACAAGGACAGACACCATTGAAAAAAATGAATGATCACAAATGTAATTGAATTCACAAATCAAATGCAGGAAAGAAATTAGAAGAATAAGGATTTCTTACATAATAAATGATCATGCTGATATGACGAATACATGCTTGCTCATAGGCTTCACTTGCCTGATGATAAAATTTGGCTAAAGTGGGAACAACATTAGCTAGGTCATACAAGCTGCAAGCAACTGGTTTTAATCAGCAGATGTAATTGATCAAAAAGAAAAGGGGAAAAAAGTTGGATAACCTGAAATTTGCACAAAAAAAAAAAAAAAAAAAAAACAATTACCTGTTTTGAAAAGCTGCATAGTTCTCCAAAAGAAAAATATCGGCATATTTTGGATCTGTTTGTGCAATTTTCTCCAATGTTACAAACATTATGCTAACCTGTTCCACAACATTCACCAAGTAAAATTGTACCCAAAATGAGGCAGAGTACATGATTCTGACTTTGCATAACAGACTGTAACTGCACAAAATAAGATTAGGAGCACATGCTCAAAAAGATCACTTACAAATTTTGTGTAAGCCTGATCAACCAAATCCCTAGATTGTCCCTGAATGTACTGTTCCATACGAGTTGCAAGAGTAGCAAACCTATACAGACATGAGACCATCTTTATATGATGCAGAAAATGAAATCATTTTTATATGATGTAGAATCAAAATTTAAATGATATATATGTAATCTATAAAGCACAGAACTATTTGGATCTATTTCGAATTGTCTCACATTTAAATATGCCAGTCTTCTAAATCACCCCAGAAACATCTAGATTGTTTGCATCAGTCCATTTATGATAAATTGATTCAAGGATATATATTATTCATATTACATCATATTTCAAAAAGGAAAATGTTTGAGTTTTTCCGAAAGGACAGAATTTGGGTCTCAATTACCTTGGTATATAAGATAAAACCCCCATCTGTCGCACATTACGCTCATTTCTTTCAATCTGATGGCAAGCTTCATCAACAAACTGCATCACAAATGGCTTGGTAAACACAAGGTAATATTGAAATATGTGCTTCCACAAATCATTACTTTTCAGAGCTGAAACATACACGGCTGAACTGCATAGAGATTCTTGACTCCAGGTCACCAAGTAAGAGACGCACAAATCCTGCAGCATCAGCTTTTTGACCAGAAAGATACTTCTCTGTAATCCCATGCATTGATATACACCGAAGAGGATCGATCTTATATGCCCAATCAACAACAGCATAAAAATCTTCCTAAAATTCATTAAATGAAGAACTTCTACAAGTCAAAACCAAGAATTTTGAAGTAATTGAAAAATTTGCTATCCAAATCGCCAGTAAAGCCTATTGCTACTACTAAACAGTACAATACCCTAGACAAGATGATGCCCAAACAGTACCAACTCGTACCAAACAAAACTGAGAATTTTATGTAAGTTTATCCATATAAGAAACAGCATAAGATGTAGATTACTTGGATTCCATCAAGCAAATCCTGAAGAGACTCATTTAGTGCTGCCAGATCTGCTGCATTTTTACCTACAAAATAAAGTAATTACGCTAAATTCTTTGCAGTCTAGCAGTGGGCAAGCTTCATAATAAAAGTCGCAACACAAACTTGAATTGCCAGATTTGTTGTCATTCTCGTCAATGTCCATTATACCCAAATCATCATCGTCATCGTCATCCTCACCATTATAACCTCCTCCTTTATTACCATTAGCAAGACCTCCAGGAGGAACAAGGGCAGGAACTTCAAAGCACATGAAGTGTGCAAAAAAAGAACTCTACAGAGTCAACCATGAAAAAAATACATTATTAATACAGAAGGCAATAATAGTAGCACTTCAACAATTCCAGTAGATAATTACAACCTCATCCACTAGGAGTGGGATAAAAATTGTCAACATTTTGGCATAAGCATCAGAAACTGATGATGTATCTGCAGTATTTGCATTTTGATTGGAACCTGAGGAAGCTTCAAGCCAGACGGTTGGATTTCTTGATGCTTTTGTACTAGCACGAAGCTCATTAGCAAACTCACGAGCCTGTAAATGAACATAAAAAATTTCCAAAACCATTAATTTGATAAGCCATGCTAACAAGAAAACTCTATGGAAAGAATACGCTTCCAAGTGCAAGTATTCAGATCCTAACGAACCCATCTTTCAGTCGGATTATTTTCACTGAAAGGGCCTAAACTATAGGGGTAATCACTTAATGGGGTACTATCTTCAATTTGTATCTGTAAAATCCTAAACCCCCCAATTCGTAACAGTAAAATGTTTTTCGCTGCAATTGTGAAATTCCGATGGACAGATTGCCATGTATTTCACGCATGACATTTTTATTTGATGAGAAACCCTCTTATTTTCCATGTTAGTATTTTTCTCTCTCCTCCATCTTAGCAACCGCAACCATCAGCAATGGCCGCTCTCCAAAACACTCCGATTTCACTTCAATCCAAAAATTCCACCATCTGCACGACTTTTTCTCTGAGCCTCTTCTTCTCTTCCACTTTCCCCTCTTTCAACCTGTCTTCCACCACTGGCCACCGCGCATGTGGAGGCGGTGCCACCGAAGTAAAAATATCAGGCACTGTGGTAGATCTAGCAGGATTTACAAAATCAAACAATATTCTAGACTCAACTGTCGCCGATATAGAAAAAATCGAGAAGCTCTTCTCCGATCCACAGGTGGTGGGTTTTTGCAGTAATCCAACAATAAGCATGAAGAAGAAACAAGAAGTGGTAGACAAAATCGGCAAGTCATCGGCGCTGCAGCCACACACGCGAAACGCATCAATATGGCGAAAGAAATCGTAAAGGAATTCGAACTGGTTTATAACAAAATAACTGATACAGAGCTTGCGATTGTGGCTTCAGTTGTGAAATTGGGTCGCAGCACTTGGCGTAGATAGATCTCTCTTAATCGACAAAGTGAAGAGAGAGAGGGGCTAGGTTTTGGTTGCTAAGATGGAGGAAAAAGAAAAAAGCTGACATAGAAAATAAGAGGATTTCTCATCAAATAAAAATGTCACGCGTGAAATACGTGGCAATCCGGCTATCGAAATTTTACAATTGTGGCAAAAGACATTTTACTGTTATGAATTGGGGAGTTTGGGCATTTTACAGATACAAATTGAAGATGATACCCCATTAAGTAATTACCTATATAATTCAGGTCCCTCCAGTGAAAATAACCCGTCGAATACATGATAAAAACTTCAAATGCATGCTTAAATAATTAAGAAGAGTAACTTAATTCTAATCCAGTAAAAGGAGTCTAATGCCTAACCTCTCGACGGAGAAGCAAGTTAAGGGAGCTACAATATGCTTTCCTTAAAGGCCCCAAGCAGTTCTTGTCAAGACTCTGGTAGTAAAAAGGTAAAAAATAGTTCAGAAAATGGGAAATGAGTGATCCAGACCTATAAACTCTTCAGAATTATGGCAACGTTTAGCACATTAACCTTTAAATGTTGCAGAAGGCGAGCATATGTTCGGCATTTGTACCGTAAGTCTGCATGATCAGGCCTCTTCAACTGTCCCCGCTGTGCATATGTGATACTCAAAGTTACTAACCCCAATATTATTAATTGCAGCGAAGATGAAAACAAACAGATATAAAATATACCTGTGAAAAGTAACTCTTGTCACTTATCATGAAATCCACCAAACTAGCAAAGTAGTTTCTTAAGAACTCAGAAGCTCTCCGAACAAATGTAGCTTTTAATATTTGAAGTTCTGCTCGCTTCTCTTTGACCTGTAAAATGTCAGTCAGTACATTAGACAGATGACGCTACAATTTATATTCATAGAGACAGCAATCTCAGAAAAAGATTTGTTTAGCCCTGGCACAACTCAATTTTGCTGCCTTTAGTATATGTGTGTGTGTGTGTGTGTGTGTTGTCTTTGAAAATATCAGAACACACTAGTTGACATCATTATGCTTTCTCAAAAATTGAAAAATAGTATGCAAAATTTAATGTATATATATAGCATTTAGCGACAGAAAGATACGATTTTTAAATGACATAAAAAGGGATACCAAACCCCACCCTGCATGTTTTTCCAACAGCTATTCTGATACTTAACAGAATAGGAATGGGAATGGCAAAACCAGCTCCAAACCCATCCTATATATCTGTACAAGTTATAAACTACAGATTCATAATATAGCTCAACAGAAACATTCATTTCACAAGATTAATCCATAAAACTTAATGCAACAAAATAACGTCCATGAATTTGTGTTCTTAGGTTCATAGTGGCATGAAGAGCAATGTTGCCACTTGCCATAGGGCCAGAAATTTAGCAATAGCCCCAAACTCGGGTTGATTCCTAAAAAATAAATTAAAATGAAATGAAAAAGAGTTAGACTACATACAGCATGCATGTTTGCATATGTTGGATCCAGATTAGGTACTTGAAGACCATTTAAAGCGCCAGTTAACCATTCACATGCTTCAATATTCTGAAGCATGCGTGCTTCATCAAATGAACCTCCTGTTAGGCATGCTGCATACTGCAGCCAATCAAAGACACTGTTAGATGATGAAGAGGCTTGAAAACGTAGACTTAGATAATCTGAAGACCGAAAATTGAAGGAATAACATACTTCAGAAGGAATATGCAAACGTTCAATAAGCTTATCAAGCTCTTCAATGAGTGCTTTGTTATTAACAGACTGCATCTCCAGCTTATTATTTCTGGTTTCTATCTGGATACCATTAAGGCAATAAGTATACAGTTAATCATCAAATATTATAATTTAACTCAACATATGTATAGATCCAATGTGTGCTAGTTGATTTAGATGCAGAATCTCCACTTAGTTTGGTGTATACATTGTGTTCACTAGCACTAGCATGAAAAATTGAATAATTTCCCCAACTAGCCATTTTATAAAGAACAGCACACAATTGTAAATTTGATAGAGGCAGGAAAGGAGCTGGTTTTCCACCTTAAATAAAAAAATAACTAAATAAACGAGTAAAAGAAGAGTGAAACGTGATACACGAGGGTAATGGTTCAAAAGAATTTAACAAGCAAAATATGGGTGGTGGTGGGGGGGGGGGGGGGGGGGGGGGGGGTT
>CANUEP010177640.1:0-19149 GCA_947857235.1 Jatropha podagrica | reverse complement strand
ATTGAGAGTCCCTTTCTTCTGCCACAACAAACTGTGCATTATATATACAAATAATCAAACATCTAAATTTTGTGAAAATAACTCTCTCTTATACCAAATTAATCAGGACATCATCATTTTGCTATAACTAACTCTATGGCCATAACAATAACATAGTTTTATGAGTTTTTACAAGTTCAACTTGTCCTCAGTCTTCGACGCGTCTGTTCTCCATCTCAGATTAAGGTTCTTGCCTCTCCTCCTCACCCTTTGATGCCTCTGTTCTACTTCTTGGATGAAGGTTTTTGTCTCACCTTCGTTTTTTTAACTTCCAATGACATGTTTCCCTTTTTATTTCAATACTGAAAAATATACCAACATCACTCATTTTTTCTTCTTTCTAAATAACTACCACCAATGCCAAATCATCCATTTCCCACATTGCTTTGTCTTATTTCAGTTGATACCGCTCATCAATACCAGTACATGCTCTGTTAGCATCTTACTGGTTACAAATAAATTATAGCTAGCATTTTAGGAATTATTCTTGTATATTCTTTTCTTTTGATCTAAGGGTCAGGATAATTTTTAGGTTTACTTGTACAACTATCTCAGTAGTATATATAGCAAACTTATTGATGTAATTAAATAACTTTTCTAGTATACATGAGAAGTTCCTTATTTTGAGCCTCCATTAAATCCAAACACTGATTTTTTATAGAATCTCAAATTTATTGATATTTTTTTTCATGGTATCAGAGCAGGTTTTGCAATCCTTTTAAACCTCCATGGTTGACCCAATTGACATAGAAAACACAGAGGCAGCAAGACAAATACAGAACCAAGCAAATAATGCCATGGAGGAAGCTCTAAATCTTCATAACTCAGATCACCCAAACCTTTCATTGGTAAGTGTTTAGTTAACTGGCTTAAATTATATGTCATGGAAAAAGTCGATGATTATAGCTCTTAGGGCTAAAGATAAGCTGGGATTCATAAATGGAACTTGTATTAGATTTGCATTTGGATCTCCTCTGTATGACAAATGGATGAAAGTAGATAGCATGGTTATTTCTTGGATTTTAAATTCTATTGCCAAAAATGTTGTGGATACCTTCCTATATTCTGATTCAGCCAATGATTTATGGGATGAAATACATCATAGGTTTCGTGAAAGTAATGGACCATTACTTTACCAAGTTCAGAAGGCCATTTGCAATTTATCTCAAGGAAATCTAACAATTGTCGACTATTATGCTAAAATGAAGAAGTTGTGGGATGAACTTAACTGTCTTAAACAACTGCCAGTTTGCACTTGTGGGGCATCATCAGCCATGTCTGATATGGAAAGCAATGATAGATTGATTCAGTTTTTAATGGGTTTAAATGATATTTATGAAACCATCAGAAACCAAATTTTGATTATGGAGCCTCTGCCATCAATCAGTAAAGCATATTCCGTGATATTTAGTGTTGCCAAACAGAAAGAGATTTAGCTATCTACCAATGAAATTACAGAGATACTAGTTGCAATGGCAGTACAAACACAAAGGAGGACAAATATATATGAAAGTTCAAGGAGTAATTCTGGAAAGAAAGAAGATCAATACTGTACAAACTGCAAAACTTCAGGTCACACTAGAGCAAGCTGCTTCGAAATTATAGGATATCCAGATTGGTGGGAAGACTTAAGGTAGAAAAGAAAGGCTGCAAATGCAAAGGCAAATGCTGTGACTAGAGATTTTGACAGTCCACTTGAAATGAATCATGCAGGAGGAGCATCTTCAAATGAAGATCATGGGATATGAATTTGAAGAAGAATCCACAACAACAGAGTGCAGCAGCCAACACTGTCTCATTTGCAGGTACAACTTCTCCTTTTGATTATGTTAAACTGAATTGCAAGGAAATTGGTAAATGGGCTGTTGATTCTGGATGTACAGACCATATGATTGGTAATTCTTCATTCTTTGAGACTATACATAAACTTGGGAACCCAAAAATAGTAAGATTGCCTGATGGAACCTTTAAAACAGTAACTCATTTTGGAAAGATTAAACTTAGTTGTAGAATCCACTTGATTGATACCTTGTTTTTACCAAGTTTTGATTGTAACCTTATCTCAGTGACAAAATTAACCAAAACTTGCAATACATCAGCCCACTTATATCCAAACTATTGCATTTGGCAAGATTTGCTGAGTAGGGATATCATATCATTGCTATTGGAAAAGTCTCGGAGGGTCTATATATCTTGAGTCAAAGTTCTTTCTTAGTTAAGCCAATGTCAAAAGTTAATCATGTAAATCAAGTTCAAAGAATGAACAAGTCCACATTGTGGCATTTCATATTAGGACATTTATCTGTTCAAAGGTTAAATCATTCAAATGTAAAAGATATTGACAAAGTAAATGAGTTAGTCTGTGATGTTTGTCATTTATCCAAACAGCAGAGACTGCCTTTCTATCCTTCCGATCATTTATCTCCATTACCTTTTGATTTGGTTCACATTGATTTATAGGGACCTTATAGAATTAAATCCATCACAGGTGCTGTCTACATGGTCACTATTGTTTATGATCATAGTAGATACACATGGACTTATATGATTAAGGATAAAACTTAAGTTCATAATGTTATTGTCAATTTCTTAAATCTGATAGAGACACAGTTTAGCAAGAAGATTAAGTCCATTAGATCTGATAATGGAACAAAATTTATTAATGTCAAATGTCATGATCTATTCACTTCTAAAGGGATCCATCACCAAAAGTCTTGTGCCTATAGCCCACAGCAGAACGGCATTGTGGAAAGAAAGCATAAAACGTTACTGCAAGTTACTAGGTCTTTAATGTTCCAGTCAAGTCTTCTAAAATGTTTCTGGTCAAAGCTACTGTTAGCTGCAACCCATATATCTAACAGAATACCTTCACAAACCTTAATATGGAAAACACCCTTTGAAGCCTTACACAAACAGAAACCCGACCTTTCTCATTTAAGAATCATCGAGTGTCTGTGTTATGCTACCCATGTAACACCCCATAAAGACAAATTCGATCCTAGAACTATTAAGTGTGCATTACTGGGATATGCAAATGATCAAAAGGCATATAGATTGTATGACCTCAGAAACAAATGCATAATTACATCTAGAGATGTAATATTCCATGAAGCATTTTTTCCTCATAAAGAACATTACTCCATTGAACCAAATGAGTGTCCTTTACCAACCAACATTGATATCACCCAAAACCTTTATGACACAGAACCAACACCAACACCTGAGCACCAATTTCAAAACCCACAACCAGAAACAACTGAAAACACCAATGACTAGACTGCAGCCAATACTAGTAACCAATTAGAACCCATGTTTCCTGTCACAATTCCTTTGCAAAACAGTAGCTCTGATAGTCAATTTACAGAAATGATACCTAGGAGGTCAACTAGAACTGTAAATAGGCCAGTCTGGATGCAAGATTATGTTTCATTTGTTTAAAACAATAGCAATGATGACTCTACTGCAGAATCTACCTCAAACATTCATGATTTACCATTTGATAGCACCTTTCCCAAATTTACCTTATCTACAGCCTACTATACCTTCCAAAAACAGATTCAACAACTCCATGAACCATCAACTTACAATAAGGCAAAACATGATCAAAATTGGATTAAAGCTATGCAAATGGAGATAACTGCATTAGAAAACAACAAAACCTGGACTATTACTTCATTGCCAAAGGGAAAAAGAGTAATTGGATGTAAATGGGTTTATAGGATTAAATATAAACCAAATGGGGAGGTGAATAGGTACAACGCAAGGCTTGTAGCAAAGGGATATAACCAGCAGTTAGGGCTTGATTATACTGAGAATTTCTCACCAGTAGCTAAATTAGGGACTGTCAGATTGTTTTTGGCTATAGCAGCTGCATTTAATTGGCCCATCTTGCAATTAGACATTAATAATGCATATTTGCATGGATCATTGGATGAAGAATTGTATATGACACCTCCCCCTGGCTATAACAAGGTTGAACAAGGACATGTTTGCAAGCTTAAAAAACCAATCTATGGCCTTAAACAGGCTGGTAGTTAACAATCAGTTTGGATTTACACAATCCATGAATGATCATTGTTTGTTTACAAAAGGCACAGGTTCAGACTTTATAATGTTGTTAGTTTATGTTGATGATTTGCTTTAAGTAAGTGAAAATGAGTTTCTTATAGGAGAAGTTAAGTTCTTCCTTCATAAAGAGTTCACAATTAAAGACTTAGGCCATGCAAAAAATTTCCTTGGTTTGGAAATAGCAAGGTCAGAACATGAGATTATAGTCACACAACACAAATATATTCTGGACATGATTCATGATGCAGGACTTTCAAATGCAAAAACAGTTAATACTCCAGCAATTCAAGGACTCAAATTAACTGTAGAAATGGGACCTTACCTTGAAGATGTTGAACAATATAGAAGAATAATTGGGAGGCTACTATATCTGAATTTAACTAGACCTGACATAACACATGTCGCGTAACAACTTAGCTAATTTATGCAAAGACCTTGTGAGCAACACTACAAAGCAGCACTGCATGTCGTGAAATACTTGAAAGGTACTGCTTTAAAAGGCTTGTTCTTCTCTGCAACCAATGATTTCAAGTTAACTGCATACTGTGATGCTGATTGGGCATCATGCCCATAGACCAGAAAATCAACAACTGGCTATTGTGTCTTTCTTGGCAATGCTTTGATCTCTTGGAAATCAAAGAAACAAAGCACTGTCAGTAGAAGTTCTGCAGAATCAGAGTATAGAGCTTTAGCAGTTACTGTTTGTGAATTAATATGGCTTTCATACATGTTAAAAGACCTCCAAATTCCATTAACTCTTCCCATATTCTTATATTGTGATAACAGTGCTGCTTTACACATTGCCCAAAATCCAGTTTTTCATGAGAGAACCAAACATATTGATATTGATTGCCATCTTGTGAGGAATTAGTTACAAGCTGGATTTATCCTTCCTACTCACATAAACACCAAAAATCAAATAGCTAACATCCTCACTAAACCCCTCCATTCTCCTTTATTTAACCACATCCTCTCCAAGATGGGCTTGGCATATTTCTCCGCAACTCCATCTTGAGGGGGGTGTGAAAAATATACCAACATCACTCATTTTTTCTTCTTTCTAAATAACTACCACCAATGCCAAATCATCCATTTCCCACCTTGCTTTATCTTATTTCAGTTGATACAGCTCATTAATACCAGTACATGCTCCGTTAGCATCTTACTGGTTACAAATAAATTACAGCTAGCATTTTAGGAATTATTCTTGTATATTCTTTTCTTTTAATCTAAGGGTCAGGATAGTTTTTAGGTTTACTTGTACAGTTATCTCAGTAATATATATAGCAAACTTATTGATGTAATTAAATAACTTTTTTGGAATACATGAGAAGTTCCTTATTTTGAGCCTCCATGAAATCCAAGCATTGATTTTTTACAGAATCTCAAATTTATCGATCCTTTTTTTCAAATACCTATTCACAGTAGGCTACTACAAGTGTCTCACTATGTATGACACAATATGTATATGTGTGAGACCTCCTCACTTTTCTCAATATTAGAATATAGCTCACCATCTTGGGCGAGTCTGAGTGCCGTAACATTACCGCATAGTTAATGAAAGTCTTCTTATAACAATTCTTAGGTCTTGTACCTAAGAGTAATATCTTTTTTGTTTATTTAGTATCTTATAAATGAGATGTAGCTCGTAAGCAACATATATTCCAATTATATTTCGAAAAAAAAGAAAAAAATAGCCACATTACATTACATACAACGGCTATGTCTAGAGAGGAAATCGTAACATCAGACATTATAGTTACTTATTCAGGATGAAAGGAGAAAAAAAGGTGTCGAATACTCGTGATAATTACACTTCAAGTGCTTACTCCTTGACTACAAAATTGAATTCAAAGTAATTGCTAACGACATAAACACCATCATCTTTAATGAAAGTCATTTGTTTACCATTTGTAAGAGTGTCTTGTTAATCATAAGAAAAGGGAACTTCACAAAATGCCTTTGTTGTAACCAGCTCCACTTTCACCTTAGTTTTTGGAGGCACAACAACAGGGGCGGATGTACTTGAAGCCCAAGGTAGGCACGCATACACTGAAATTTGAAAAAAAAAAAAAAAATAAGGTTAACTTTGCAATTTTAAAAAAATTCCTATTAGAACATAGAAAACCTTACTTTAGTATTTTCTATTCCCATTCACTATCAGCCGCTTTCAGCAACTTTCTTTCTCTTTCACTTACTCTCCCTTTTTATTCTCTAACAATTATCTAATATTCAATTTTTAACCTATTGAAGGCATATCAAAAAGCATTTAACAATCAATTAGGGGCAGAGGTATATTGATTACTTCACATTCTATTTAGTATTATTTAGATAATTCACATTCTGGATATTCAATTTTTTTTATGCGGTTGAGTAAGAATCATAGATTAAGTTCTTATTTTTTTATCCAATTTAGGGAAAGCTTCCATCCAATTTAGAGAAAAATATTTTTAAATATAATTAAAAAATACTTTATCTCAAATTCTCAATTATACCTAATTGACTTGAAAATATGCTTAATTCAAATCAACCTTTAATAAGTTTATTAAGAGTTAGTGACAGAGATTGAATGTTTTTAATTTTGAATTTATGTTGAACATTTTTGTGATAGATGAAGGATGACGGTCCATTTTTTGATATGGAAAGACTTTCAATTTTTAATTTTTTTTTATTTTTCAGCGGATGAAGGATTCCTTACAGCATAAATTCTATTCATTTATTTATTTATTTTGGATTCTTTTCCATCAAAATGTTTATGTTTCTCCAAAGTAAGGTTGCATTTGGAGAAATAATTGGAATTGGGGCTATGTAGGTCCGTTGAATTTGTGTTTCGTTTGCTTTTAACGAAATCAATTTAGTCTATTATTGATGAGTTATCTCTTACATTACAAAGAAAGGATCAAGATATTATAAATGCAATGAGTTTGGTAAGAGTCGCTGAGGATTTGCTTCAAAAGATGAGAGATGATTCATAGAATAGACTACTTGGTAAAGTTTCCTTATTTTGTGCTGAATTTGATATATTTGTTCCCAATATGGATGATATATATATAGCTGATGAAAGACAACAGCGTGGGATTGAGCAAGTGCAAAACCACCATCACTGTCGGGTTGAGCTATTCTATATGATTTTAGACTTGCAATTAAAAGAGTTAAATAACCATTTTCACGAGGTGAATACAAAATTACTTTGTTGTTTTCATGTCTAAATCCTAGAGATTCATTCTCTTAATTTCATAAGAAAGAATTGATATTATATATCCACGAGACTTTTCAAAAGTAGATGTTAAATTTCTTTCAGGTCAATTGAATGTTTATATAACCAAAATGCATTCAAAACCTGAATTTTAACAGTTGCAAGGAATTTCTATACTTGTTCTAATGTTAGTTGCAATAGGTAAATATATGTTGTATTATTTAGTCCATAAGCTTATTATTTTGTCATTAGTTTTGCCTATTGCAATAGCTTCAGTGGATAGACGCTTTTTGTTTTTTTTGCTATGAATATTATAAAAAATAGGCCACACAAGAGGATAGGAGATCAATGGTTAAAAGATATTATGGTTGTTTATGTTGAAAAAGATTTATTTAGAACTATTGATGGAGAGACTATTATCCGACATTTTTAAAATATGAAAAATCATCGAATTGCATTGTAATTGTAAATATTTAAAATTTTATCAATGAAAATCGTTTTTATTATTTTATTTAGTGCCATTTAATTTTAATTGATAATATATAATAATAAAAATACATAAAAAATAATATATAAATATATTAAAGGATATTACATTCCTAAATAAATTCTAACTAACATATAACGGAGGATTCTTACAATCTTTTTTCTAGTAGAGTTTATCTTAACTCTAATATATATAACCTAAATTTACTCTAAGCAAGAGACAATTTTAAAATATTCTCGATGCTTAATTTTACTGGTTAACAAATGGTACACTGAGCGTGAACCACATTTTTTTTACTTTTTTTTTTATGTTCTACAAAATATGAGCTACCTTCTATTTTGTAAGTCACACCTTTTGGATGGACAACGTTTCAATATTTGCACTGATATTAAGACACAAAACTCCACCAAATAGCCTCACAAAGTGGTTTCACAAAGACTTTGTATCTTCTCTTCTCCTCTTCTTCTCTTTACCAAATTTCACCATACTCTTTGCAAATATAGATACAATGAAGCTGCAAAGGCACCAATTTCTAATCAACTACTACTAGAAATAGATCCATCAGTCAATCATGGGCTCCCATAACTCACAACAACCAACTGAGGTTTGATTTTGATCTCTCTTAATGTCTCTCATGGAATTAAAAGGATTTGCATTTAATTTGTATTTCTAATTGATCATAACCAGTGTTAATAGAATCTAAATTCTGTCATGTACTAGAAATTTTTACGATTTTGTCACTTTTTGACTTAACTACAAATTTGATCTTGCTATTACTGCTTCTTTTTTATTGTGACATAATGAACTAGTTCTAATTAAAAAATATCAAAGGGTATACATATATAAGGAGAGATTGATAAATATATTGTTGAATGAATAGAATTAGCTCCTTTTCTTTTTGGTAACTAAGAAATATGCAATCTAGTAGGAATGAAGAGTATGTTACACTATATCTGGCATCTAAGCTATGGAATAAAGACTGATAAGAATTCCTAGTTTCCATAAATTTTTAATAGATAATATAATTGGATTTTTCTTCTAGTAAATTAATTATTTAGGATGAGTGGAAATTAATACTCACTAAATTTATATATTGTTAACATACAATAATAAAATATATTATCATTATAATATTAAACTCCTAAATAAACTCTAATTAATAGATAATACAAGATTCTCATAATCCTATACATGATTCCCATAATCCTTATTCTAGTAGGATTTATCTTAACTCCAATATATATATAAATTCTAAAGTACTCTCAAAACTCAATTTTAATGATTAACATATATTATAGACACTTAGTTCCCTTTACTGGCAAGTTTGATTCCTACAAGGATTGGATACTGTGACTTTGTGCTTACACTAGAAACATGAATATAAAAAAAAAGAAATTCTTATATTTATTGAAAAAAAAGAGAGAGTTTAAAGCATATAATGGTGTGTGTTACTTTAGTTTATCTTTAGACAGATGGATTAGTGCCTTTTTGCATTCTGGAGCTATTAATAAAATAGACTTTTCAAATGTTAGAGACAGACAAGGCTCATGGCCCCCCAAGAAAGCTCTTTCTCCTATTTCCCTCCATGCAAAAACAAAACAAATAGTTTTAGCTAAAACTCTAATAATTGTACTTAAAATGGTAGATATATATAAATTCCTTAAAAGTCTTGCATATTTAAGCTAGAGAGTAGATTCTTTGATGGAGAAGATAGATATATATAGATATAGTACAATGCATATATGTATTTTCCTTCCATTTTGGTTGGCTCTAAGGAAAATTTTCCATCCAAGTAATCCCGAACACAGGAACTCTAGTTGCAATCTTAATCTCCCCTTTGAACATATTCTTATTTGAAAATATGTAAGATTATTGTCTAATGTCATTGTTGGATTTCGAGTTTATTTTAGTCATTATACTCCTTTTGCAACACTTTCATTACTGAAAATTTGTAAGCATATTATTAATTATTGAAAATATTATTTCCTTTATTATTCATTTGAACATGGGATGTTATTCAAGGTTATGCATATCAATTTTGGAATGTTATTCAAGGGGGCTTAATAACATTATGGAATCATTACTATTTATTATATGTGTAACTTGACTAATTGTTTCACTTTATAACATTTAATCTACTTGTCATTTAACAGTTTGCAAAAATATATCTATTTGATTGACTAAAAAGAATTTAGCCATTATTACGACAAATTAAATCACTCTTATCATACTTGATCTTGATTATTCTATCATTTGGAGAATTTATTATTTATTTGGACATGCATATAACTATATTATTTAATAAAAGGCGAGTATATATTGGGTATCAAAAAAAGAAAAAAGACCAATAAATTCAATTACTTATATTCATTTTTTACTTATAAAAATCTTCATATTTAAGAGTGATGGCCACAATAGAGTTTATAATATTTATGAATTATCTTCCTTGACTTTAGTTATTTTATTACTTGTTAATCCTTGTATGCTAATGAATTCTCCTTAAATGCATATAAGTTAACTGTATCTATTTATTTTCTCCATTTCAATTAAGACAAAGCAATTTTATTAATTGGCTTGTTGCCTTTGAACTTTTACTCCATATATCAGATAAAAGCGCAGGTAGCACAACCAAATGGAGGTCAATAAATTTAGACTTAAGCAGTCTCCCAGTTCGGACATCTCCAGTTCACCAAAGTGACCTAAGCGGTCCGATTTCGTTAAGTCCATAGTTCAGATATCTCCAGTTTACCAAAGTGACCTAAGCGGTCCGATTTCTCTAAGTTCATAGTTCGGACATCTTCAGTTCGCCAAAGCGACCTAAGCGGTCCGATTTCTTTAAGTCCATAGTTTGAACATCTATAGTTTGCCAAAATGAGCTAAGTGGTCCAATTTTGTTAAGTCCATAATTCAAACATCTCCATTTCACCAAAGTGACCTAAGTGGCTCAATTTCGTTAAGTCCATTAATTTGAACATATGCAATTCTCTGGTTTGGACTTAAGTGTCCATAAGTAGTCCATTAATTCAGACATAGGTAATTCTCCAGTTCGGACTTAAGCGGTCCATAAAATAGTCCATTAATTCAAAACATAAGCAATTCTTTAATTCGGACTTAAGTGATCCTTAACAAATTCGGATTTAAGCAGTTTAGCAATTCAAGCTTAAACAACTTGTATTTTAGCTATCCATTAATTCAAATTTAAACATTCATTGGACATAAATGACCAATACTTTTTGGGGGACTATTGATAATACATAATAATAAAATACATAAAAGAACAATATATAAATATATTAAATAATATTACATTCTTAAATAAATTCTAACTAACAGATAACATAATATTTTCACAATTCTTATTCAAGTAGAATTTATCTTGACTCAAATATATATATCCTAAATTTAATCTAAGTAGGGGACAATTCTAAGATACTCTCAATACTCAATTTTAATGGTTAACATTAACTATTGCGGATCCTGGCTGAATTTTCTGCCTCCGCCCCTGCCCAACAACTCTGATGGTTGCAGATAAACTGGTGGTTTGTCTTTTCCTTACCCTAAGTGTATTTTTCTCTGAACTTCAACAAAAATTAGAGGATAATCCAATATCTAGTACATCTTCAATGATTGGAATGCCAGTGGAAAATTCCATCCCAATGCTTAGTGATGTGGCCAGAAATTTCAGTGAATGGGTCCAACTAATATTATATTTCACAAAAATCATATACATAAGATAAAATTAAGCAACAAAAATCTTATACTATTGAAAATTAATTTGTTACAATTAAATTACAATAATACTCACATATTTTTCATTGCTTGAAATATATTCATAATAACTTCATTGTCAATATTTGCAAATGCATCTCCTTCAATGTAAGTCACTAACTCTTCGAGCATGCTATTACGAAGTAAACTTTTAATGATTTTCATCGTTAAAAAAGCTCTTTCCACCATGGCTACATCAACTAACAAAATTAATGATAATTTGAGTAACAAGTGCACCAAAGGAAAATCAATGTGCTTTCTTGTAGTAACCATTTTCTTTACAAGATCTCCAATTCTACTCACTTCAGAAAAATTATTATCCATATGCATGTTAAAGATAAAGTTTTTAAGTTGAGATTTAAGTTCAATTAAAGTAATCGGAGGAAATTTAGATGAATAAAACTTTGCAAGTTCAATCATTTTGCTCGTATTAAATGCACATAAAATTAAATTGACACAATGTTATTTATATATAATGCACATAAAATCAATAAGGAAAAAGAAATCATCTCCAACTAATAAATAATTTCAAAACCATAATTTTATACCTCCAACAAATAAATTGACAAGGAAAAAAAATCATCTCTAACTAATAAATAATTTCAAAGCTACAATTTTATACCGCCAACAAATAAATTAACAAGAAAAAATAAATCATCTCCAACTAATAAATAATTTCAAAGTCATAATTTGATATCTCCAACAAATAAATTAACAAAGAAAAAGAAATCATCTCCAACTAATAAATAATTTTAAAGCCACAATTTTATACCTCTAACAAATAAATTAACAAGGAAAAAGAAATCGTCTCCAACTACTAAATAATTTCAAAGTCACAATTTATTCATCCAAAAAATAAATCAACAGGAATAAAAAAGATATAAATTTACAATCTCAATAATTAAACAATAAAAATATAAAAAAAAAGTTTAGAATAAAACTTACTTGAAGTTTTGCTTCCTCATTTTCTGTGATTGCAAAAATTCGAACTAGAAATCTGGAACTAGAATGGGGTTTAGTGTGTTAGGGGTGTGGTGCAAAAGTGCAAGGAAAAGGAATAGAAAAAGGAAAAAATTTAGTCAAAAAGTGTTTTTAATATTTAAAATGTGAAATTACCATCTTACCCCTACTTTATCAAAAAAATTTCAGGGGGCCCATGGCCCCCGTTTGCCGTTGCCAATAAGAGCTTTAAGTGATGTACTAACTGTATAAGTGCTTGTTCTACTGTCTTCATAATCCAATTCCAGTGCAGAATCTCTTATTTCAGTTTCTGACTTGTTATTGCCTTAGTCCATAGCCAATACTAGGATCTATTCGTTGTAGACCCTTTGTTGAAGGTTATGGAATTCTTGCTATCACATGATGCAAATATTTTATTTATTATTATTATATTATATTTATAGCTTCTTAGTTTTAGAATTATGGCTTAGATAGGTTAAGTATGAGATAAGTTATGAAGTATGGGTAAAAGTATGAGTAAGTATGTGATTGAAGCAAACCATACTTGTGGTACTTTCATCTTTTTGTATTTAAGTGAGAAACTTGATCAAAGAATCAATGCATAGTGTGAAAACTTCTACGTCATGATGTTTTTCATAATCCTTCTCCTTTGAAGCCTAAAATCTGCAGAATCTGTTTCGTTCTTTATTACAGAATTTGTTTTGTAAAAGTTATGTAGATAATGTTATTTTCTCCTTCACTTCTTTGCCCCTAACTCCAACACCCTTCTATGGTCCAACAACCTAGCTCAATGAAACACATGAATTAATTCTTACCTTTACCATTATTAGTTATTAGTTAAATATCATTTTATTTAAATTGGTTGTTTCATTAATTTTGTTTCAATTAGTTTTCTATTCTTGTTAAATATCATTATCAATTTAGCTTTCTTAATTATATCATTTAATTTCTTGGTTTATTAATTTGAGATTTATCTTCTTATATATAGAGTGACGACTCTTATTTTTACTCTTCCAGTTTCCACAGTTACTATGGAGCGATCTTTTTCAGCGATGACTATAATTAAGAATAAGCTTCGTAATGAGATTTAAGATGAATTTTCCTTTGATTGTTTGCTACTCTACATCAAAAAAGAAATTGCTGAAACATTTTCAGTAGATTCACTTATAGCTGATTTTCATGATTTAAAAGAGAGATGTGTCCCTTTAATGCTGCATCCCTGAAAGGGGACAACACAAAATCCCTTTGTTGCAACTAGCTCCACTTTCACTTTTGTTTTTAGAGGCACAACACCTCCGATGGTAGCAGATAAATTGGTTGTCTTTATCTTTTCCTCAGCCCATTCGTATTTTTCTCCAAACTCCAATGAAAAATTAGAGGAAAGTCCAATATCTAGTATATCTTCAATGATTGGAATGCCGGCGAAAAATTCCATCCCAATGCCAATCTTAATTGAAATGCTTGTTCTGCTGTCTTCATAATCAATTCCAATGCGGAATCTCTTATTTTAGTTTCTGACTTGTTAATGACTTCTTCTATAGCCAAGACTAGGATCTGGTCATTGTAGACCCTTATATCACCCAGATTGAAATCAAAGTCGTAAACTTCCCTTCAAACCAATGGCTCTTCCACCTCCAAATATGCCTCTTTGTCAATAGTTGTGGCCCAAGATGCAGTAGCAAGACAATTTATTATCTCACCGTAATTGGTTCTATGGAGAAATGTATGATTGCTAAAGCTTTTAAAAGCGATGATAGCCTTTTTTCTCTTTTGGCTTGAGTTTGAATGGCCAAAAAGATGTTGCTAGAGTAGCCGAAGTATAAGTTGAGATTGGATATATCCAATCCGAGCTAGACTCCTAGAATTTGCTATTGGAGTCGAGCTTCACACGGACGCTTCCGTCGAAATTGGTAAACATTTCGTTGGCAACTTTAATAGAACCGATATCATCACACCCAAATTCCATATGGGTGTCACCATCCTCATACCCAAATTCTAGGGCTTTTTCCCAAAATGGTGGTATGGGAAAAAATATTTTCCTAAACGATGTTGGGTAGAAAATATTTACCAAAATGGTGTTTTGTTGACATTTCAAAGGCTTTTGTTCCAATCATAGTGTAACAAATACATTGTTGCAGTCATAGTGCAACAAAACCATTAAATTTCAATTTATTTTAACGATGTGCAGTAGTTTTATAGAGAAATATTCTCTCTCTCCTCTACTTTTTTGAATGTTACAGTATAAGTGAAACAATGCGACAGTGTCAACTCAATTTGTTACACTTACAGTGAAATAATGTGAGAATAAAAAAATATGTCCAGTAAATGAAATAATTTCACAGTGTTAGGAATATATTCATGAGAGAGTAAGACACATTGTCAGGAATATATTCTTGGTAGTTATAAAGGTTAGTTTGTTATATTTATAGTGAAACAATAGTGTAAGGCAAGCTTTCCTATTGTATCATTATTATTGTAACATTATGAAAAGATTGAGAAAAACAAAGAAAGAAGAAGAATATTTACTGTCGCAACCATAAAGAAAAATATTTGCTAGTACATATGTGAAAGTAAATAAAATAATATTGCACTATAAATGAAAAAATATTATTGTGTCAGGAATATATTCTTTGCTTGGGGAAGGGACGTAATTAACTTTACAAAGACACGTAAAGTAAAGGAATGGACGGAATCTTGCAGAGATTTATCTTTACAATTGTTACATTATTAGTAGAACAATAAGTATCTTTACAATTGTTACATTATTTGTAGAACAATAGGTATTCCATAATTCCATCTAGCCTATATGAACCCCATCCACTGTCTAATTGTGATGCATGTTTTTATTAATTTTCTTTCTTTCTTCTGGTATTTTTAGAAAGAAATCATACACTACATATTATCATTTTCTACTACTACTCTACCAAGAAACAAATAAAAGTGTTACAAGTCAGATATGAAGATTCATGCTTTTTTGTAAGTTTATAGTACTTTTTTTTTGTTAAGTTATAGTATTAATTATCACCAAAAAAATATTTAACTTGTAATATTTATTTTTTTTTCAGACTCTGCATATGTAGGAGAAGTTTATTTTTAAGGTACAAAATTTTTCTACATAGAAATGTCATTTTAATTTAAGTTATTATTTTTGTTGCATCTATCTCCATATAACGTATTTATAAATTGAGTTAGAGAACATTGTAAATATAAAATTATGTTAGCTTATGAAGGTTGAGTATTAAATTGTTTAATGGTTGAGAATATTATAAATATAAAATAAGTTAAATAATCAATATATCTGATGATGCTCAAATAAAATTAATTATAAGGTGACATAAAACTAAATTGAATTGAAAAATACATTTTGCAGAAAATGACAACTCCATCATATGGTAGTGTTCACTAGAATGGCAGGATTATTCATAGTCAATTTGGATATGACTACGATAGTGGCAGATCTAAGATTTTTAAAATTTTTAGAAGATTGAGATTTGGAGAGTTGGTCATGAAATTTGTGCAGGTAATCAAACTAAAGGAAGAGAATGAATTTATAGCTAAAATAATGTTTAGACAACCTATACTAGTAAATGGTGATATGCAATTTGACTGTATGGAGTTGTGGAATGATAATGATGTCTCTTTAATGTTTGATTATATTAGTCAATTTGCAGATATACAGCGTATTCAATTTTACATTGATATTTTTCGAGTTGTTCCTCCAAGTCCTAATAATTATGATAATACTAATGATAGGAATGAGGATTGTGATAAGGATAAGGGTGGGGATGGGGATAGAGGTGATGATAGAAATGAAGATGGGAATAGGAATGAGGACGGGAATAGGGATGGGGATGATGATGGAGATGGTAATGGGGATAGGAATGGAGATGGTGATGGGAATGGGAATGGGCATAGGGATGGAGATGGGGTGATGACGGAAATGGTGATAATTGTGATGGTAGTGATGATGACAATAATGGTAATTACAATGAAGAAGACGAAGACAAGGAGGATGAGTTATGGTATGATGATGATGCTATTGATGATGATAATGAAGATGATGTGGATGATGAAGGTTTTCTAAATTTGTAAGAATATTGTAACACTCATATTCAAAATCCAATACTGCCTATTGTTCCCGGAACACCATTGTCAGAAATTGATTTTGATTTGTTGACAATGGATCCTCATGCTAAACCTTTATGTTCTTCAATCTAGGATCCATCAAAAGAATTTTCAGTTGATATGTTATTTCCCTCCAAAGATGCAGTACAAGCAGTTGTTAAAGAATACAATTTAAGAAGACATCATCGATTTCGTACGATTGAAACCAGACCTACAACATATGCTATCAAATGTGCAGATCGTTCAGATCAATGTAATTGGAGATTACGAGCAAGCAAGATGAAGGGATCTAATGTATGGAAAATCATAAGGTATAGTGGTGATCACACCTGCACTAATAGTTAATTGATATACAACCATCGGCATTTGGACATTAAATATATTTGTGCTTTTATTCTACCTATGATAGAAGAACAACCAAATATCAAAATTAAAGCTCTATAGGTTGAGATTAAAGATAAGGTCGGATATGAACCCACTTATCGAAAAACTTGGCGTGCAAACAAATGGCCATTGTCAAGCTATTTGGGGGATGGGATGAATCATATAAATGATTGCGTCAATACACGACTGCATTTGTTCATTTCAACCCTGGCTCATTTTTTGTTATTAAAGACTATGACCATTACATAAATGATAACATAGATCCGCATTGTTGCATTTTTTATCGGATGTTTTGGGAATTCAAGTAATTGATTGAAGGATTTCAACACTGCCGTCCTATTATAATGGTAGATGGAACCCTCTTATATGAAAAATATACTAGTTGTCTATTGTGTGCAACAGCACTCGATAGGAATAACCAGATATTTCCACTTGCATTTGCTATAGTTGAGAAGGAAGATGCTTCTAATTGGGGTTGGTTTATGGATTGCATTAGATTTTTTATCACTGAACAAGACAATCTATGCGTGATATCAGACTCTCATGGTGGTATTAAAAAAGCAATGCAAAAAGATTGATGGTTGCCTCTAGCTGCACATCATCGCTACTGTATACACCATATTTTCAGCAATTATAATACTAAATTCAAGAATTCTGAGATGAAAGAAGCTTTGCAAATTGCTAATAAGTTGTTTATATTTTTGTAATTTAATTCTGAGGTTTTTTAAGTGCTCTTTCATTTTCCTTGGTCATTTGTCTTGATGTTTTTAGCCTATGAAAATCAAAAGAGGAAGTTCTTCATGATAATGAAAAACATTCGTGAATTACATTGAGAGACAGCTGAATAGGCTGATAAGATTGAACTGGAGAAATGGACGTGTTCGCACGATGGAGGAAAATGGCATGGCTCTCTGACAACCAACACAATTGAGTCTGTGAATGGTATGCTTAATGGTTTCAGGGCTCTGCCTATTACAGCAATGGTGGATAAAATTTTTTATCAGTGCATTCGGTATTTTGACACTAGACGCACGAATTTCATTCATCAACAACAAAATGGATTTGTGTTCACTCATTATTGCGTAGAAATACAGAAGGAAAATGAAATTGCATCAGGTGGCCATCGCGTTGTTGCATTTAATAGCCAGATAATGGAATCTGAAATCCATACTAGGAAGAAAGGAGGAAAGCAAGTCGTTAAGCTTCAAGATGGGACATGTTCATATGGCAAATTTCAAGAGATTAGGATTCCTTATTCTCATGTAATAGCTGCATGCAACTCAAAAGGCATGGATTATACACAGTACGTGGATAAGTACTATACCCTGGAGGAATCTTTAAAATGCTATGAATACATGTTCCATCCCCTCGGACATTTCGACTATTGGCCCGTTGTAGATGGTAAGCCACTTGTGCCAGATGTGTCATAAACATGGAATAAAGGTAGACCAAAATCATCTCAAATTCGTAATGAGATGGATTGGAAAGTTGCTAAGCTTGATAGTACATCAAGAATCAATTATTCAATATGCGAAAAATCTGGCCATAACAAACAAACATGTTCAAATCAGATAGCCACCAAGTGACTCGGATTTGCATTGTCTTTTCGAGTACAATATGTCTGTGTGTTACTATCTTATAGTAATATTATGGTGTTGATTTTAATTTAGGTATGTAATAAAATATCATCATTTAAACATAGCCATTGGTTACATCTAATAAAACATTGTCAAGTACTACATATAATTATGGACATTATAGAAAATATGAGGTTAAACATAACCACTAGTTACATCTAATAAAACATTGTCAAAGTACTACATATAATTATAGACATTATAGAAAATATGAAGTCAATGATGTCCTCCTATACCGCAAGTTGGATGCCTTCTCTGATTTCGTCTCTGTAATCGTGCAATCTAACCCCCAACTCCATGTCTGCGTTGTTCATGAGGATTTAAGTGAGGCACAATAATTGAAGTGTAACGCCCCAAAATTTCAGATCTTAAAATGATATTATTTAGGCGAGTCATGAATGGTATCACCCGAGGGAGAAAAAAATATTTTAATTGGATTCGATAATGATATTGAGCATAATTAATATTTGTGGAGTTAATTAGAT
>CANUEP010177620.1:0-29873 GCA_947857235.1 Jatropha podagrica | reverse complement strand
AATTAAGTTAATTTAAGTATTTGTATTAGTTGATTTATTATAGAAGGTTGAATTATTAATTGGTTGATTTTGTTATATTTAAAAGGTATATTGTTAGGATTTTAGTAAATTATTGATTATTGGGTTATATGTTGATTTATTTATTTTAGTCTATAATTATATTATTTATGAAGGTCAATTTGATTATAGGATATTAATTATTGATTGTGGTATTTTTGATTGATTAATTAGTTATGTGGTTGAGTGATAAATTGGAGAAATTGGATAAAATAAATTAATTGATGATTTGGGTAATTAAAAAGTAATTGTAGGATTTCAATTGATTTTGAGGTTTAGTAAATTAATTAGTTAGTGTTAAGATTCTAAAATTATGAAAATTAGTTTGTTAATGTTTAATGGGTATATTTGAAGGATTTTAAATAAATAGAGTATATTAAAGAATAAGACTAATTATCTAGTTGATTAAATGAATTATTGTAAAAAAAATGAATTTCAGTGATAAGGTTGAAAATATTGTATTAAAATATTATGATATTTTAAGAATTTGATCAATTATGAATTAAATTAGGTTGATACGATTATTTCGGGCGTTAAATGAAATTTTGGTGAAATAAGTGTATTTATATAATTACTGAGTTTAAGTGAATTCGAATTGAAAATAAATATTTGATAAAATTGCTAACGAATTATATTTGAAGATTTTAATTAGTTAGAGTTATTATTGTTGGTGCTAAATTATAATTTGTAGTATAAATATATTTTATGGTGAAATTAATGAATTGATATCTAGACTAGATACAAAATAAATGAATAAATTAATTACTGGTAAATAGTAAGGTTATATAGTAAATTAATAGAAATATATAATTGAGGAATTTTGAATTAAAGGCTTATTATAGTTATAGAGTTGATTATAATTATTATTTGAATAGTAAGGTTATATAGTAAATTAATAGAAATATATAATTGAGGAATTTTGAATTAAAGGTTTATTATAGTTATAGAGTTGATTATAATTATTATTTGAATAAATGTTTAGTGTACAAGAAGGTTATCTTAGAAAGCTGGATTATATTAAAATAGATGGACAGTTATATTTTTGTGGAAATAATATTAGAAATTTAATCAGAAAAATAAAATGAACAGATAGGTTTATTAAATTAATTTTTTTAAAATTCATAATTAAGGGAGTTATTATCTGATTGTATTTTTTTTTATTATACGTGTTTCTTAGATCGATCGAGTTCCTCTACTGCTCCTCCAAATCAGAACTCAGGACAGACCTGAATTTATTCTGCGGTTACTGTGAGTAATAATAAATGGTGCACACCATCCTGCATACATGCATTTCATATGCATACCATATACTCTTTATATTATTTAAAATAATCATGAATCATTTCTTATTTCTATTGTTATATTGATATTCTTCATTTTTCAAATATAATATTCCAGTTCTATAATCTCGGTCTTTAATATATGATATTTTGATTCTATAAATTTATATAATTTTTGCCCTTGATTACATTCATATGTTGCATTTATTGTATTGATTATATTTAGTGACTACTTGCGATATGAAAATAATGTGCTTTGTATTTGGGTGAAAATTGGGACGACGTGTGTCACTATGGATCAGTGGGCCAGGTATGGGGATCGGCTCCCCGTTATATATATTATAATAGAAATTGGTCGGGGGCCAATAGATGGATTTGTGACTTCACTGACCAATTTCCACATGTTGTGAAAATCTGAATGTGATTTGTTTGAAGATGCTGATGTATGACACGTGCTTGTGAAGTATGTCTATTTTATATATTGTGAAAGCATACTGCCTGAACGTGTGGGTTTGCATTATTTATTATTATTCACTGAGTTTAGTGAAACTCACCCCCCTTCCATAAATATTTTTCAGGAAATAAAAGTATCATTGGTTTATAAGACTCTACTTCCTTCTCCATAGAAATTCGAACATGTTCATATGAATTATCTGTTAATAATTGTGATTTTTCACACATTTTATTCTGTAGTTAGGATGTTTAATTAATATTTAGTTATGTAAAAGAAATTATCATGTGAGTATAAATAAATTGTGGAGTGTTTTTTTTTAATATTTGGAGACTATATGATATGAATAGTTTGATCATATTATGACAAATAAATATTTACATGAGAATGTATTTGTATTAAATAAATATGAGCCCGAGCTGTGAACAATATTTAATATTAAGGCTGGGTCAGAAATATTAACTCTAATTAATTTATGAATAATGTCATAATATGGGTTTACTATTCCGTTAGTCAAATGATAATAGAAATGAGTTTTAATAGTTTAGGTTTACTACAGGCCTCGGGAGTCTTAAACTTACCTAGGTTTTAGTGCCGGTTCGACCCACGGTTTTGGGTCGTGACATACACATTGAATTTTAACAAATAAGCTAAGTATTTGTTTTAAAGGTATTTCAAAACGAATTTTCAAATTAAATTGAGAGATAAAATATAATTTTTTTTTTTTAAATATAATCGAATTAGCCAAGTGATTTAAATAAACATATGAATATATATATATATATATATATATATATAGTTACATTTATTGTAGTAAATGAACTAAAAACTTGTTTTAAAAGAGATTTAAAAGGTTAACTGCTATGTTAGTTTAAAAAGTAAAAATATGATTCTAAAAAGGAAACTAAGTTTAGCTAAAAGGTTTCAATAAATAAATTTAAACAAATTAATGACTTCATCTAGTTATAAAAGTAAATAATAAACTAACTATGTACTTAAAAAATATGGACTTATGAAATCGATGAAAATAGAATATATAAGAATTTAAATAGTAATATAGAACTAGAAACAAAGAAATTAAAGTATATTGTATGATTTAATTATAGGTTGGGATAAACCATAGAAATGGATTAGAGTCAATAAATAAGAAAAAAAAAACTATTAAAATTAAAATGAATTTGATTTAAGTTATTGCAATAACAACTTCCTACTTTGATTTAAGTTAAAATGAATTTAATTTCACTTTAATTTCATAAGTATCTTATGTTTAAAAAAGGAACAATTGAAATTAGGATTTCATGGATTATGAAAGAAAAAAAAAATGATTTGATACGTTATAATTTTATTTATAACATTGAATATCTATTTATACAGGAAAGTGAATATTGGTTATTTACTATTTGTTGTTGAGGATAACCGTGATTGAATGTTGTTTTTAAGTGTTTGTGAAATGAAAAGTTGCTAATGTGATTTTATTAAATATTATGACTTATTGAATATGGATATCATTATGAAATTATATATGATTTATATTTTATGATATCTATAAGCAAAACAAGAAAAGAGCAAGTTATTTGTGAAATATTCTGAATAAACAAAAATGATAAGTTTTTGGGCTACGTTATACTTAGTATGAATTTATTGTGTGATTTGATATATTCTGTCAAACGAGCATGCTTAGAATAATGATGTCACTTTGATTATTTGAATATGAGATATGATCATATGTTAGACTCTGAATGCCTTCTGTTTGAGCGAACGTGCTCTATCTGTTTCTATTTGGACTCTAAATGCCCCTCTGGTTCTGTTGGCATGTAAGGCCTATCTGATTCCATTTTTTGAATCTCATCTACTTCACTTTATCCTAAGTGTATATGAGTCCTTTAAGAAAAGATATTTTTTTTAATGAAATTAAGCAAATAAGTGATGTTATATGATTTTGGTTTATTACATATTTTTAATTTTAAGAATATGTGATTATGGCAATAAGTGAATTTTTCTATATGTTAATTTAAGTATTGGTTTTAAATGAATAGAATGTTTAAGTTAATAATAAATATTTAATGTAATGATAATTATGATAATTAATGTATTATTTATAAATATTTTATAACTACAAAAATTTCTTTTCAGATTTATATTTTAAAATCATTATTTGATTTAATGTATAAATAGTATCACTGAGTTATATATTTAGCGCGATGAGTTTTCTCACGCGCAGATTGAAGATAGTACAGACTAAGGAGATTAATATTTTAGCATTAAAGGAGGAGGATATTCTTTCTGACATTTGAATATAATTATTCTAATAACTTGACATATAATATAAAATTTAATTTGATGAGAGTGTGAATGGTAGTTTGGGATTTGAGATTTAATACTAAATTTAGAGTGCTGATAGAGCACTCGAGTCGCCACATGTTACGAGGGTTATTTAAAGATGCAGTGGGGTCCATGAGTTTAAGTGTACAATAAACGTATTGGTTGACATGTGATGTTATTCTTTTAATTTTAGAGGGTGTATTTGGAAAGAAGCATCATGAAAAGGTAGGGTTTTACTTGTGTTTGAGCGGATCCAAGGAGGCAATATAAATCTAGGAAAAGGGGAACAAATAACCTTTAGCCACTATGTCTAAAAAAATAAATACAGTGATTCGTCCGACGGTGCGTAATTATTACAGTGGGAGAATTAAAGCTTCGAGTTGAAGAGGAGCTGTGGGGTGGACAAGTGCTACCGGTCATCAACGTTGAGGTAATGTTTACTGTATTATGGATTAGTGAGATATTTTTATCCATTGTAGTTAGATACAAATATATGGACTTGGGTAATAAATAATTTGTTGGATTGAAATTGCAGAATAATTTGAATAAGTAATAATTATCCCTTTTTCTTTTTTTTTTTTTTTATAATAAACGAGTAAAGAGTAGACTTAAATTATATATATCAAATAATAAAATATTAGCAATATTATTGAGTGACGATAATTTATGATGGAAATGACGTGTTTAATAAAAATTATTTTATTGGACTAAATTATTTGTTGCAGTTTTTAGCCATTAAGTACTCGAAGTCAAGAAAAGTAGTGCAATTGGAGAAATTATTTGGTGTGGTATGGATGTTTGTAGTAGTAGATTGGTTATTAGTGACTACAATGCAAATGAAGATGAAATATTCTCGCCGTCCATGAATGGTACTGTGAATAATGAGCAAGAAATTGGTATGTCCTTTGCCGAGTTGGAGGAACTATATGATTACTATCATGCATATGCGAAGGGTAAAGGTTTTAGTGTGGTGAAGATATCTAGTAAGAATGATCGCAATGGTCACTATCAATTCATAACAATTGGCTGTCATCGTGGTCGTAAATCCGAGAGTCGCAGCCGATCAGGTGAAAGAGATCGACCGTCCACAAAAATCTATTGCAAAACTCAGATTTGTGCATTTGCACAAGTTGATGGAAGGTGAAAAATTAATAAGGTAATTCTGAGCATAATTGGCTACAAGATTTATATGAATCAAGAGAGAAATGGACACCAATTTATGTGAGGAGGATTTTTTGGGCTGGCATGTCCTCAACACAACGGAGTGAGAGTATAAATGCATTTTTTGATGGCTATATTCATTCAAGAAGCTTATGAGGTGGCTTTAATGGATAAGATTGAGAAAGAAACTCAAGCTGATTTTGTATTAACGAACACAGAAATACCTCCATATAGCATGTATAAGATTGAGAAACAATTCCAACAGATTTATACACATGAAATTTATGTTAAGGTTCGAAGTGAGTTCAAGAAAATGATGTATTGTGCTTTGTCAAATCCAAAGATTAGAGGTAATGTTCACATGTATTCAGTAGATTGTAAGGTGTTCGTGGACGAAGACAGTTGTAAGTGAGTGTGCTATGAAGTAACCTATGATAGTGCTTCCATCGATGTTAAATGCAGTTACTTGTTGTTTGAATCGATGGGCATTTTATGCTGTCATACACTTTGTGTGCTTGGGAAGCATGACATTGAAGTTCTTTCCGATATGAATGTTGGCATGCTGAATTTAATGAAAATGATGGGCGGCCCTATGTAATTTTGGATGTTGAAAGCAAAAAGGCTTTACATATTTTGTACAAATATAAATTTTTTTCATTGTTAGGAGACAAATATTGATGAGTGCGAGAAAATGTCTTAATTCGTAGACTAAAGAGCAATGAAATTTGTTAATATTACATTTTCATATGCTTTATTAAAATTTTGCCACCAAGAATTTATGATGACGAAGTACCTACATTTTTACTGTTCTCCATTCATATTGTCATTGCTTGATGATTGCACGACATGTATATGGCCCGAAAAATGAAAGTACTGGAACACATATGTGAAGCCCCAAGAAATATCGATAATTTGGTTTGCCAATAATACAATTTTTCCATAATAAATAAACTTTTCTGTATATGCTTCCAAAATGTTATGGTTAAACTTTTCCATAACAAATCTGTTGGCTCAACCCACAAAGAAATTCAGTAATATCTTCAACAATTCCTTCTCTTTGTCTGTCTTATATGTATTCATATACAATTAAAAAAAAAAAAAAGAAAAAAGAAAAGGGATGAAAAAAAAAAAAAAAGACAGAACCGAATAAAAATAATCAAGAACCAACTTGGCCCTTGTACGGTTGAAGAGTGCGACTGCTGCGGAGATGACGGTCAAGAACAGGATGTCGGCTGTAACCATAGTCACTCAGCTCTCAGCGTTCATGATTTCTATGTAATGAGAACGCAAATTTTATTACTCAAATCAGGAAAATTTTTATGTCGATAGCAATATGAGCGAAATTCATTTATGGAACTAAAGTCAGAAACTTTAACTTAGCTTGTCTATTAGGCAGTAGTTAATTTTTTACTAATATATGAACCAGATCTGATATAGCCATCGACAACGGTTCATTTACAGTAGGAGAAGATTGTTAAATTTATAACTGAAATCAGATTAAAAACAAGTTCAATCGAAATATGTTTACGCACGCTGCACAAAATCCCAAATCGCATTCACACAGATGGATCGAAATCGAAAACATAAATAGAACACAGATATAATCACACAAAATCACCATCTTTTTGTTTGCTTAAAAATAGACTTTTTATACACTAAAACAAATGGTTTTTCATTCAACACCAACACCAAACAATTAAACCCAAAAATTATTGGGTTTTTTGAGTTGTAACATACCGGCTCTATCGATGGGAACGCATGTATACAGCAACGACACTTTATATGAATTCAGGCGCCTATAATAATCACAGCTTGCGATTCTTCGCGCTTCCTCAGTCAAATTGGAACACCACCGCCTTCGTCCTCTCCCTTCTCCCTCTAAACTGCAGGTCCTGCATCTGGAATGAAGGTTTCACCTGCCTCTTTCGATTTCGCACTAACTTATAACAGGTTTAACGTTTTTACCCTTAAAACTTATTACACGCATTTACATTTTTATCCCTGCTACTTAAATACATCAAACATTCTATACGCCATCCTATTACGGTATAGTATTTGTACATGTGGGTCCCATCTGGTTCGGGCATCATTATAATATTGCTCGCCCTTGTGGGCGAGTCGAATGACATAACATTACCGCTAAATTTATTTTAGGATTTTAATTGGTAGACTATTATAAAATTTAAATTTAAATACATTCTTGCGAATGTAGTTTTATATATATGAAAAAAATGTTATTCTACGGGATTTTATTTTAATAATTATTGTTGACAAATATATTCACCCGTGTCATAGAGTTAATAATTTATTATAAAAAAATTTTCACTGAAATGTAATAAGATTTTTATCATTTTCTTTAATAATATGATTTCTTAATTAGATATCATATCAAGTTATTAAACAAATTACTCTGTATCTCTGGCACAGAATGTGACATTTACTGTTTAGTCTCACATAATCAAATAGAGGGTATTACACGTTTATTTTACACCCTTTAATTTACCATAATTAAATTTATGCCCTCTAAATTTCAATCTTTAATTTATGTGATTTAATTTTTATCAGCTTAATTCATGTCGTTTTAATCGATTTAGTATTCAAAAGAACTTAGTACTCAATCTCTACAATCTCACCTTTCGTAAGAGGGCATTATATAAACCTTTATGAAAGGGAATTAAAGTTAGCTATTGACCAAGAGGAATATGTATATAAATCTTATGTGAAAATGTTCAATATTTGTTATAACCATTGAGTTTTATGACTTTTCACTTTCGTTTTTCTTTATCTTTATTATTTTACTTAATATTTTTCTATCTTTTGGGATGATTTTTTTGTGGTGATAGGGGAATTTTTTTTTCTTTTTTCTTGGAAAAAAGAGTAACAAACGATAAAAAGCAAAAGCTAAACAACTATGATATTAAAATAGCTCACCCCATAAATATCATGCAGCAAAAAAGACGATAAACTATTAGGAGTAGCTTTAAACAAATGAACCCTTAAAAGGAGCCGAATCTAATAGTGCACTAGCCAGTCTGCACTATGATTACCATTAGGAGGAATTTTAATTTCTTATTTAGGTGTTATATTGAAAATTTTAATTAACTATTTGCATCTCGTGAGAAAATTCCTATCCTAAAAATAGTTGTTGCCTGAAAATAATTCTTTATATTCTTAATTAATTTATTTTGTTTTCTAAATATTTTCCACATCTTTTCTTCATAATATATTTTTCTCCACTTATATTATTTATTTCCTAATATTTTTGGATATCAATTTGTTAATTTGTAAATTTCTAAAAAAATTTACCAGAATCAACTTCAAACTCATAAAAACAAAAAGTCATTAGTGCATATAATTAATTCATCCTAATTTTGTATCCAAAATCTATTATTGTAATAGCAATACCAAACTAATAATCATTTAATCTTTAAAACTCTAAAAATTCAAAATGACCACATGTAAATAAACAGAAAAAAAAGAAAAGAAATACATGAACATATGTGAAAAAGCAGGAAACCCATATGAATAACATCCCTACCTAAACTACAAACATGAACATATGCAATTTCAAAACTCCTAATTAAGCCACATTTATTTTTCACTGAGATTGAGTTGAAGAATTTCCTGGTGGATTTTTTTCCGTATTTTTTGGTAATGGAGCATCACAAGGCTCGATGTCCAATTCACTATCATCGCCAATTACTTGTTGACAATAAGGACATTTTGATTCCATTTCTGTTTTGAAGTACTCGATTCCGCAAGTTGAATGGAGGAAATGTTTGCATGGCAAGATGTAATGCACTGTTTGACCAACGCTGAACAGCTCCAAACATATACAACATGAACTTGATTCACCAAGAAGCCTCCTCAAATCTTGAGATGCAGTTTGCATAAACTCATTGCGCTCTCGTAAATCTTCCTTATTCAAACGAACAGGACCTGCAATTAATGATCAAGTTAATTAATTAATTAAATAAGGAACTGCAAGCCAATATGATAATAGAAGGATAGCTGACTCTTGCCAGCCATCTCAACAAGATGGGTTTATGACTGTGGATCTGCTCAATTGCTAGCTAGAGTTCTTGGAATGACTGTAAGGGGGTGTGTGTGTTTTTCTTTTATTATATTTTTTCCCTTTTAACATTCATATCCGTTCTAAAATTGTATGCGAAAAGATCATGAAAAATGGATTTTAATTTGTTTCACTCAATTTGTCTGTTTTCTCCGCATCAACATATTTACAAGCATGAATCAACACATTCCAAACATGAATATTACCTTCAACTCCAATTCTAACGGCAAGTTTTCTTATTAAGCTTCCATACCATTTAAATGAACTTATTCTTAACCAAACTGAGAATTCTATAACACATGAAAAAATCTGTAAATGTCCATAAGCCTGAATTGCTTTCTTTTAAAGGGTGATGGGTACGCATTGCCCATGGGCCTACAAACCGATTGAGTTGACAAAAAAATATTCTTCTAAGCAATTTTCACAAGTAAATATTCCGCAGCCTTGATGTTGTTGTACTTAGTTAAAATGTGAATCATTGTCCAACGTCCATCAAGGTTGTAAAGACTATTTATGACTAGGAATTGATGATTCAGTCTATATATTTGCAAAAAAAAAGTTCAGGAAAGACATGAAACTTTGGGTACATAAAGAAAGCTGCAACTGTTGTGGAGAGATTAAACCCAATCTTGGTCGTGAAAGAAAGCTACCTTTACTATTATTGCACATATGCATGCTTTGAACTAATTGGTTTTCATTGCTGAAAGACACTAAAGCAGCCATCTTTATGTTAATTATTCTAATTATTCTAATGAGTTTTAAAGAAATTTTGGTTATAATGCAAGTGCTGTCAAACTGTGGTCAAGGCGTAGCAAGGTTTTAAATTGATTTAAAGCTAAAGAAAACCAAATGACTAATTGTTGTTGTTTTTCGAACTTCTTTTTACATTTTTTAACCTAGCAAAGTTTGCAAATGAACATCTGTACACTCTAAATATTTTTATGGTAAAAGTGAGCTAATAATAATTAATTACTAAATATATAAGAGTAATAGAAGTAAAACGGATCAAATTGCTGCATCGGCGGCTTCATTTGCTGCTACGTATTCAGCTTCATCAGATGACAAAGCAATTGCATTTTGCTTCTTCGAACTCTGAAAAATCACATTTGAGCCCACGCAAAAAAATGTATCCCGACGTGCTTTTTCTATCGTCAAGGCTTCCGACCTAATGCCTATCGGTAAAGCCAACTAACTTGTTGTCTTCTTCCTTCATATATTTAATTCCAAAATTCTTGGTGCCTTAAAAGATAGCCTAAGATCCTTTTTCCTGCTGCAAAATGTAGTTTGTTTAGTTCTCGCGTAAACCTGGAAATCAGACTCACAGAGTGTAGTATATCTGGTCTTGTATTTGTAAGATATATTAATGATCAAACAGGACTCTGATAAATCTTAGGATCAACTTTTTATGCACCATCCTTTTGCTGCAAGTTTTCGTTAAGTGCCAAGCAAGTTGCAACCGGTTTGCAGCTTTCCATCCGAAATTTTTTAAGCAAGTCTGCTGGCACTTGAGAAATAAAAGTCTCTCCCTTAGATTGCTTTACCTATCCCAAGAGAATATTTCATAAGTCCCAAATCAGTCATCTCATATTCTCTCATCATTGCATTCCTGAATTCTTCAACCATGCTAGCATTAGTACTAGTAAATATTAAATTATCAACATAAAGACAAACCATCAAAAAATCTGCACCCTTTTTCTTCACATAAAGTGATGGTTCAGATTGATTTCTAACAAAGCCATTTTTATAAAAATATGAGCCAATCTTGCTGTTAGAAGTTGATGCGACTTTTAATTGGAAGGTTTATGAATCAAAATAATCAAGGTCATCCTAGATACATGATATTAAGTATTACTTAGATACAATGCATTTTATTAATTAAGTTTTCAAATCTTTTAGTTTTGTGTGTTGCTTTTATTGTAATTCTTATCAAGAAGTATCTATAAATAGATGTTTGTAAAGAAGAAAACATATAGCAAATTTCAAGAATTCCTTCTCTTGTCTTCTACTCTTATTTTCTAAGTCTATTTTTTCATATTTTCTTAGTTTCAACGATGGTATTAGAGCTCTCTTGATCTTTAAGGGTAATATAGTTTTGTTTTTTCTCCATGTCAAGTTCTAGCTAGTTTTTCTTCAATTTCTCCTCCAGTATTTTTTGGAGAAAACTACAAAGTTAGGGCCATCAAAATGAACGCTTACTTGCGATCAATGTCTCTATGGGAAGTTGTTGAAACAAATGAAAAATCGCCACAATTGAGAGAAAATCCAACCATTGCTCAATTGAAGAAACACGAGGAAGATTTAGCAAAAAAAAAACAAAGGCTTTGACACGTATTCATTCAATAGTTTCTGAAACAATTTTCTATAGGATCATGGCCCGTGAAACACCTAAAGAGGCATGGGACAAGTTGAAAGAAGAATTTTTTGGAAGTGAGAGAGTTAAGGCAATAAAGTTGTTGACTCTCAAAAGAGAGTTTGAAATGTTAAAAATGAAAGAAGGAGAATGGTGAAAGACTACTCCTCCAGAATTATGCAATTGTTGAATCGGATTGGATTGTTCGGAGAAAAATTTGAAGATTCCAAGGTGATTGAAAAAATTCTGGTCACATTACTAGAAAGTTTGAAGCCAAAATTTCAACAATTGAGGAGACTTGCGACCTCAAAACTTTATCTATTGCTGAACTCATTAGTAAGTTTCAAGCTCAGGAACAAAGAACTTCCATGAGGAATGAAGAAGTTGGTGAAACTACCTTTCTAGTAAAGCACATAGGCAAGAGGTTTAATGGCAGAGATTCAAGGAAGAAATACGACAAGTTAAATCAAAAGGAGAAAACTCTAGTTCTGGTGAATTTCAAAACAAAATCAAGTTTCCTCCTTGTTCTATTTGCAAAAGGACAAATCACCTTGAGAAGGATTACTACTTTAAGGGAAAACCATTGTACCATCGTAACTTTTGCAACAGAAATGGGCACACGAAGAACTATTGTCATGACAAACGAAGTAGTCGAAATTCGCAGCAACAGCATTAACCTTAAAAGCAAATTTATTAGAGGAACATGATCAAAATAGTGAAGAAGGATGTTTTAAGACCTCTCATCTTAGTCATGAGCACGACAAGTTCACTTGGCTTATTGATAGTGGTTGCACCAGCCATATGGCCAAGGAAGAATCAATTTTCTCTTCACTGGACAAGACTTTTAAAGATAGTGTCAAGTTGGCAGATGAAAAGAGAGTTAAAATAGAAGAAAAATGTTCTATCATTATGAAAACTGAACAAGGTAACAATTTAATTTCAAATGTTTTGTTTGTTCCTTGTCTTGATAAAAACCTTTTGAGTGTGGCACAAATGATGAGGAATCGTTACTCTCTTGAGTTCAGTGATATCTCTTGCACTATTTCCTATCCCTATGGCTGTAAAATAGCCAAAGTCAAGGTGATTGACAATACTTTTCCATTGAGTTTGAAACATGGGAGTCATCATGCTCTAAGCTGTAGTTCTGATGAAACTTGGTTATGGCATAAAAGATTAGGTCATTTCAATCTAAAATCATTAAAATTTATGCAAACTCATGGATATGTGCTTGATCTGCCTAAGATTTATGTTAGCACCAGTATTTGTGAGTCATTTCAGCTAGGGAAATGCATAAACAAGCCTTTCCAGTCAATCAGGCTTAGAGAGCAATAGAAAAAAACTGCAGCTTGTTCATACTAATATCTGTGGTTCCATGATTATTCCATCTTTAAATCAAAGTAGATACTTTATTTTATTCATAGATGATTTTACCAGATTTACATGGGTTTATTTCCTCAGTTGCAAGTCATAAGTTTTTTATGTGTTCAAGAATTTCAAAGCCATGTTTGAAAATCAAAGTGGCAAGGAGTTGAAGATTTTGAGATCAAATAATGGAAAAGAATATTGCTCAAAAGAATTCACAGTTTTTCTGCAAAAATCAAGCATAGAGCATCAATTTTCAGTTAGCCATTCTCCTCAGCAGAATGGTGTAGCTGAGAGGAGAAATAGGACAGTTGTAGAAATGGCAAGGTGTATGACAACAGAAAAGAAATTGCCAAAGCAGCTTTGGGCTGAAGTAGTTTTTACTTCAATATATCTCCTCAACAAATTGCCCACCAGATTTGTGAAAGGAATGACTCCATTTGAGGCATGGTATGAATCAAGACCTTCTCTTAAACATTTAAAGCTTTTTGGTTCTATTTGCTATGTTCATGTTCCAAGTGTAAAGAGAAGGAAGTTGGATGAAAAAGCAGAAGTGTGTTTGTTTTTAGGGTATGTTGCTCACTCCAAAGCTATAGAGTTTTTAATCTCAACACCAAGAAAGTAGTTATTTGCAGAGATTTGATAGTTGGTGAAATGACAACTTGGGACTGGAAAAGAGAAAAAATTGAGAAGGAATTGATCGAACTTGCAAAATTTGAAAGATCTAGTGAAGTTGATCTTGCAGAAGAAAGTGATCCTGAGTCAGCGGTCCTTAAAACAAAGTCATTAGCAGAGGTATATGAACATTGCAACTTTGCAACTCAAGAACCCACCAATTATCAAGATGCTGCAACACATGAAGAATGAAAGTAAGCCATGAAAGAAGAAATTGCCACAATCGAGAAGAATCAAACATGGGTTTTCACCTCCAAACCATAGGGCAGAAATGTGATTGGAGTGAAATGGTTGTTCATGGCGCAGTCAATAAATACAAAGCAAGGTTAGTCGTTAAAGGCTATGCTCAGTTGGTAGGAGTGGATTATGGAGATATATTTGCTTCTATGTCTAGACATAATACTATAAGATTATTATTATCACTTGTAGCACAAAACAGATGGAAAGTGTTTCATCTAGATGTGAAGTCTGCTTTTTTGAATGGCTTACTTGAGGAGGAGATTTACAATCACCAACCAAAAGATTTTGTAGTCAAGGGAAGCGAAAACAAAGTTTACAAGCTTAATAAGGCTTTATGTGGTCTTAAACAGGCTCCCAAAGCCTAATATGAAAGAGTTGGCTCTTATTTACTCCTTCAAGTGAAAATGAGGCTACCCTATACTACAAACATCTTAATGGCAGGAAGATTGTGATATCCATTTATGTGAATGACATACTTATTATAGAAAGTGATATTAAGTTGCTAATTGAGTTTAAAATCAAATGCAATCAGAATTTCAAATGTCTCATTTAGGATTGATGAAGTATTTTCTAGGTATGGAAGTTCACTAGAAATTTGAAGGCATCTTTCTCACACAAAGAAAGTATGCTTGGGATGTTTTAAAGAAACTTAAAATGCAACATTGCAAGGGTGCTTCAACTCCTTTAGACCAAAATGTGAATTTGTCCATTGATGATAAAGAAGAAAATGTGAATTCAACTAAGTACATGAGTTTAATAGAAGTTTATTATACCTTACTGCCACCAGACTTGATCTCAAATTTGTTGCCAGTTTACTCTCAAGATTCATAAACTCACCAAATAAGAATCATCTTAATGCAACTAAAAGAGTTCTAAGATATGTCAAGGCAACTTGCAATTATGGTATTTTTTATGTAGTAGGTAAGGAAGTAAAACTTGAAGGATTTGTCGATAGTGATTGGTAAGAGCACAAGTGGATACATTTTTTCTTTAGGATCAGGACTATTCTCTTGGAATTCCAAGAAATAAGAAGTGGTTGCTCAATCTATTGTATAAGTTGAGTATGTTGCAGTAGCTTCTGCAACAAATCAAACTATTTGGATTAGGAAGTTGTTGGGTGATTTGGGACTGAGGCTGGTGGATCCAATTGTGATTTTTTGTGACAATAAGTCAGCCATTGCCATTGCAAATAATCCAGTTCAACATGGAAGAACTAATCATATTAAGGTAAGGTATCATTTTTTAAGGGAAGTCGAGAGAGATAAGGAGATAAAGTTGGTTCACTGCAAATCAAAAGATCAACTTGCTGATACTTTGACGAAAGCTTTACCTTATGATAGATTTGAAGAATTGAAAAGGTTGATTGGAATTTACAAGGAAAGTCTCAAGGAGGAGTATTACAAGTTGATGAGACTTTTGATTGAAAGGTTCATGAATCAAAATAATCAAGTTCATCCTAGATACATAGTATTCAGCATTACTTAAATACAATGCATTTTATTAATTAAGTTTTCAAGTCTTTTAGTTTTGTGTGTTGCTTTTATTGTAATTCTTATCAAGAAGCATCTATAAATAGATGTTTGTAAAGAAAAAAACATATATAGCCTTGAGGTTTCTCAACGTAAACTTCTTCTTCTTCTAGTTCACTGTGAGAAAGGCTGACTTATGTGGAATTGAAAAACTTGTAACTTCAATTGAGCTACCAATGTAAGAATAAGCTGAATAATTTCCATTCGAAAAACAAGTGCAAATGTTTCTGTGAAATCTACACCAAGTTGCTGCGAAAACCCTTTTGCAACAAGTCATGCCTTGTGTTGTATGTTGCCATCTTCAATATACTTAGTATTATAGACTGACTTTAGGTCAATTGCCTTCTTTCCTTTTGAAAGATCCATTAATTTCCAAATTTGATTCTTTTGAATGCTTGTTATTTCCTCACTCACAACCTTTCTTCAAACCTCCTCTCTTGCAGCTTCTCCTAATCTACTAATTAATAAATATATAAGAGTAACAGAAGAAGTATAAAGCGAACCCAGTTTCCCTTCCTCAGTACGAAGAAATCACATCTTTATATGAATACAGTCTTGACTTTATGAGATGGAACTTTATTGGAAACAATATCCAAAAAGTTTTGGTTGCATAGCAAGGACGCTAATTCCAAATTTTCATTCCCAAGCCTCTCATAGCCATAAGAAAAAACAAATTTCCAAGTTACATGAATGGAAAGAGAAGAGTAACAATTTAGAAGAGCTGATGGTATACTATTTTTTAAAATTACTTTCTTCTTTTGGGTGTATGGGTACTAAAGTTTTTTCATGTGTTCGGCCTCTAGTTTCGGCTTATCAAAATCAGTTCCTTTGGACTTCATTTATGCTTGAGGAAGTAAAGGAGACAACATTCTCTATGTTTTCGGACAAGTCCACGAGGTCGGATGGGATGAACCCGGGTTTTTATTAGAAGCATTCGCACATTATTGGACAGAAAACAGTGGCATATTGTTTGAGTTTTCTTGTTGCTGGTCAATCCGAGCCTAAATGATACTCGTATAGTTATAATTCCAAAGAAAAAAGAACCCTTGTTTATGGCAGACCTTCGTCCCATCTCTTTATGCAATGTCCTTTATAAGGTTATTGCTAAGGTCCTTGCTAATTGGGATTTTTAGAAATTTTAGATTTTCATTAATCTGGCCAAAGTGAAGCTTATTAAAATGCATTGTAGCTAGATAATTGTATTATGAAGTGATAGATTAGTGTTAATGTTGATACATTGGCCTATTTTTATATCAGAATATTTTATCCTATGTTACTTTCTACACGTAAAGTTGTTTCTTTATCTTGAGAATTTCCAAGGGTTTCTCACTGATTTTGAATATAAATGAGTTTTTGACTGCCATATAATTGTATGTTTTATAAATTTTGATTTGACAATTAAATTTATTTATTTTTGTGATTTTCAATGTTATACTTCTCTAAAGTAGTATTTATTTATTAATTTCTCTGTTTGAAATGGTGCATTTTGAGTTAATCCATTCTTTGAGTTAACCTAACTATGAGAGAGAATATAAGTCCTAAAAAATAATTTTTTATTACATGAAATCATGTAGAATTTAAATTTAAATTTAAATTTGGAATGCTATTGTAACTAGTGTTCAAGTCCAAGATACCTGAAAAAATAAAAATAGATTTAGAATATAATTAAAACTACCTGCAAATTGAGAGTCTTTGGTAAGTAGTACTAATACCTAGGATCTTGTTCCTTGGTATTTTTTGTATGTTTCTTCAGGCCTTTGCATTAGTATCTGAACTTAGAGAATTTCTTTACCAATTCAGTACTTTTGCTTCCAATCTAGATGAGTGGATAAATTTATAAAATTAGCTTTTCTTATATTTTGCTAATTCAAAATATACTAAATTTTTGTTTGAAAAATTGGGAACAAGTACAGGTGTATTGATTTTGATATGTAATGAAAAATGAATTTTCAGAGTTAGAATAAATGATACAGTGCACACATTCTATTATGAGCATATTAGATAAATATAATGATGAAGGCTTCAAGACAATGCTTGACATATGAATATGGAAAAATTACAGTACGGTCCTTGTGATTTGCAAAATATAATTATTTTGTCTCTCTCTTTTTTTAAAATATATTAAAACTTACTTTTAGGGTGTGTATTAGATTGGAATTGTGTTAAATTTTAAAAGAAATGTTAAGTTTGACGGAATTGAAGAATTTTTTAAAATTTTCATAAATTTCACTATAATTTTACATCGAGTTTTATGAAATTGATGAGACTTTTTTTGTAGATTTTGATTGGCTATAATAAAACTATAATGATTTCTATATATCCAATCAAAATTAATTTTAGAATCTAATTGAGGAAATTAACAATTTTGGTGTCTAATTAAAAATTGAAAAAAATAAGAGACCAAAAAGTAAATAACATCATCTTCAGTAAAATCATTTTTTTTTTATTAAAATCTTATCACCGCAAATATTGAAAGGCTTATAATGGCCAGCACCATCGCAGTCGTCCTATGCTTTCAGAACAGTCGCGATGTGATCAGTATCTTAATTTAAAATCGAAAAACAACAATCACCGCTAGCTAGGACCTACTCCAGCTGTCGGAGCACATAAGGAGGCTGCGCACATCAAGACAGGCCCAATTCACAGCCTACCGCTTGTGGCTCGTGGAGCCTGGTGGTCTGGCAGCAATAGTGACAGACTGTATTATTCAATTCTTCGACAATTTTAAAGTTTTTTAATTTTTTTTATTTTATTAAATTATTATTTAATTGAAATCAGTCTATAAAAATTTGAAAAATAATCAAATTAATTCTTAAAAATTTGCAGCAGCATTAATATTAATTTTTGTCAAAATATTAAATTCTCAACATATTAATTAATTCAAAACTAATTCAATAATTCAATAATTTATAAAATATTTACAAGCAATAAATCTTTGAGCCATTAAATAGATACGGTGTCAAAATTCAGAGATGGTCTAAATTTTGATTCATTTAATCGGATCGAATTCAGCTAAGTATTCATTAATATAGTAATGTGGCAAAATGCATCAGAACTACCCTTCAATCTCTTTACATTACTGAAAATTTAATAATTTTACTAATCTAACATTAATTAAAATATTTTTCTTTCTTTTATTCCTACCAACGGAGAAAAGAAAAGATAAACTGACAAAAAAAGAGCCACTGTTCCTCAAGAGAACCATAAAAAGAAAAGATGAAAAAACAAATCACTCCCTCATGCTATCTTCTTCATCTTCCTCACTTAAATCAAGATCCGCGAATAACTCTTCCAGGGACTCTTCTAATGATACGTTGAACCTCAATTCTGGGTTCTCTTCCAAATCTCTCAAGAATTCTTCATATTCTGAGGGCTTGGATTCATTAACATCCACATTTGTCAAGAAACTTGTGCATCCGTAAGTGTCAGTAAGCTTCCTCTGACTGCTTTCCCCATAACTCTTCTTCATCAAAATTGCATCTGGAAGGACAAGATTTCTGTACTGGTCTAATTCCATACTGTTGCTGTTAGCTCCATAGATGTCATAACCAAGAGCTAAGTCGCCAGCAATCAAAATATGGCCCAGATGAGTTCTAACATAGAAAATGTTATTGTTCTTTCCTAAATCAGACTTCCGAGCAACTTGAGCATCAACTAACTTGTACTTGGAACTACCAGCACCAAATTCATAAGGAAGAGGTTCCACATCTAGTATGATGTATTCCACAAGTTGCCTGCTCGTTAATAGAGCCTGAAAAGGTGCCTTCCAATACTGCTCAGCGTTCAAGAAACAATGCCTTGAAGTAAATGGATTCAATAGAGTAATACCATCCATTATTTTCGTGCAGATCACAAGAGGACCAATATTTCCCAAACTAGCAGCAACCTTCGGAGGCAAACATATCAAATCCTCACGGCAGATAGGACAGATTTCAACAGAGAATGTATATTTATAATTATAGTTGTTGCTCTTAGAATCATGGGAAACAAGCTGTTTATCATGTCGAATCTTGAGTGGAGCAACTTTACATATAAATTCCACAAATTTTGCAGCATAACTCCTCTTATCAAAGAAAAAATCAATACCTTGATCCACCTGTTTGATTTTAATCGTAAATGCAGTGGCAGTGTGCTTTATAATCAATTGCTCCAAGTGAAAGAAAGTTCACCTGTGAGAAACATGTTGCCTGAGCTGCACAACAGCAACCCACTGATCAGGGTTTGCTTGAACTTTTGAACAATTTTCACACAAGTGAGCCAGCACAACATACTCGACTACATAAGATTGTTCAAGAACTATACCACTAAGCACCTCCTTCTGTATTTTCAGCTTCACCTTGATTCTCTTGGAGTTTGGTTCAGTCCAAATAAACACAGCATCAACTAACCTAACCTTAGCCTTATTGTGCAGCTTCCTCTGTACGTCAACACAAAATTTCAACAGTTCTTTCGATTCTAATTGGGCTTTCATCCAAGTGTTCGGTGGCTTCAAGTAGCTACTGCAATCCGGACAATGCAGAATGGTAACACGCTTTCTTAAACCTTCCGTAATGTCAATTTCGGAACGCAGACAAGTCAAACACATATTAGCACCATTTGATACCATCGGAATACCACATTTACAACATAGAATAATGCCAATGGATTGAGGAACCATAAACATAGCTGATTTAGCCATAATGGTGTTCCTGATATGATAAAACATAGCGTAGTCAGTATCACATCCAAAAGTGAACCGTGAAAAAAAAAAAAAAAAAAGATTTCATGAGGAAAGAAGCCAAGAACAAAATAAAAAGCAAGTTAATCTTCTTGTTCTCACAACCTATTTCATGATTAATGCCAACATTCTTTTACATGCACAAGGCTTGATGGATAACAGAATACAACTATATGCATACAAAGTTTAATCAAATTGCAAGATAGTTTGATTCTCAAATAATGAGTGCTCTCCTTACTCATCTAAGTTCGAAATATTATTGTTTAAGCATAACCAGGAACATTATCAAATGATCAGAAGATGACAACTCCAAATCCATTAAAGCTGAGTTCCTATGGCTACATGAATACTTGCAATTTTAATTATTGTCTGGAAAAGAAGAAGAATGAGAAAAGTAAATTAATTAATCTATTAGAAAGTAGACAGTGCTAAAATGCAATCGCGACATTTCAAGCAAGAGCCGGCAGCCACCCAAACTGAATTAGCTCCATATATATAACATGTAACCACCAAAATGGTAATTAAAATCTTAAACAAACTAGTTCCATATCTTTGGAATCAGTTAGGAATCTTCATCCGACAATTCTCAAAGTAAATGCAAAAAGATAAATAAATAAACAAATTGATACTTTGTGCAAGCTATAGTTGCCAATCAAATTAATTTCTAACCCTGATTAATGTTATCTTTCTCAAGTTTCATGGTTAAGCTTGGATTATGGTAAAGAAAAAAAAATAAAAAAACAGAAGAAGAGAAAAAATATCAATCATTAGATTTTCTCGATTGTCCATATCAACTGTTATTAATAACTACTTATGCAAAGCAAGACCATCATCAATGAACAAAGCCAAGATGCTCATATAGAATTGGATTAAAACGAACATCACAAAATCAAACAAAGAGAGATTCAAAAACAAAATTTTCTTTTATCTTCTTTGAACTTCAAATAATAACTACAAAAAAGGTCCCTTCATAATAAGGTCATACAGTATTTAAATTTGTTTGCAATTGTTACATGCAATACAAACCATTCTTACTGGTAATGAATTAAACAATGCCTATACATGCAACATCTAAAAATACATTTGAGCATTTTCTATTTGAGACGGAGGCCTGCCATTGCAATTTTTTAACCAAAAAACAAATGTGTGATAATATAGACAATGATAGATATATTTATATAAATGCCGATAAAATAAATTAAAAAATTATCTTACATAAAAGAATCTAAAATTTTCAATAATAATTTATAAATATAAAAAATATATTCAACATCCAATCAAATTATAGAAAAATAAAATAAATTTCTAAAAGTTCCTAAAATAAAGAGAACTAGAAGACTGAAAGGAGATATTAATTGGGAAGACAAGTACATTTGCATTATTAATTAGGAATATTAAAAATGGAAAGGACAAAACTCTAATTACAACTTATGGTATAAGAGTACAACGCTTCAATGTCCAAAATTTTCTCTACAAAGTTGAAACTAATCCTTTCTTTTTTTCATTTTCTTATCCTGATTTTTCTGTGATATGAATAATGACTTAGGAAGATGTTAATAGTACTACCCGACTAGAAATCAGTATTTTTCAGCCCGAAAATGTTATTATTCACGATTAATATTTTTCGTTATTTATTTCGGTCCATGCTTGCATTATTTTTGTGCATAGAAAATAAATTATGAATTTATTTGTAGGAATTAAGTAAGTAATGAATCGTGTTTTAGGATTTGTTTTTTAAATTAGTAATTTGAGAATTATTATTATTGAACAAGTTTAATGAGTTTTGTGGTGGAAAATGAAATTTCAAAGAGTTGTTGTAGGAGTGCTTATGGACCAATGGATAAGAATTTTCTGGGTTAAATCTTCACCTTTCATCAACAACTCAACTCCATAACGAAGTTATTGAAAATTACAAAACTACCTCTCAAACTTATACTCTACACTATAAGGATTTGTTCGGCAAAATTAATTATTTTGATAGTTGTTAGTTATTTTAATGGCATTTAGCTATTAGCTGTTTGAGTAGGTTTCATAACACGCTAAAAGCTAAACGTTACATAAATTAGCTTTTCACAAAACACTACCCTAACCTCTAAAAGTTAATGTAAACTCTATCTTATCGAACAACTTTTTAAATAGCGTTTAGCATTTTAACTAATCAAAACTTTAAAAGCTACTCAAAAAGCTATTACTGAACACAACTTAAGTTTTCTTTCTTTTCTTATCTCCCATTCTTCCCCATTTTGCTACATGGTTGGCCGAACCCTTCTAGCCCTCCTTCTTTTCTTTTTATTTTTTTATTTTTTATTTTTCCTCAAGAACTACTTAAGTTAAACCTAACCGAACCCTAAACTAGTAACTTTTATGGAAGATTAAAGGTTTATTGGTGATTTTGGGCTTGTAGAATTCAAGAAAACTTGGAGTTCCTATATAGTTCAAGTTTTGATTTAGGTTTTGTGTTTTGTGGGTTTTAAGTCATGCTATTGCATTTCTTTATCTCCATGCATGTTCTTCTCTTTCTTTTTTTATATCTTTGAGTTAAGTTTGCTACTTTCTCTTGTGTAGAGAAAGGAGAACCCTCCAAGGTGGACAAGGGGAAGTCCATAGCTTGAATGGTTTTTTTAAGCTTCTGAAAGCTTAATTAAAAGGTTAATGCTCATAAATGTCATCTCCTTAATAGGGTTCTATAATAGAATTTTGGAGATTTTGTGATTTTTGACTTGAAAGATGTGTTCTAATGGTTTAATTGTCTTATTGGGTGCTCGAATAACCTATAAGAAAGTCTAATTGCATGAGAACATTTCCCCCTCCCTTCCTTCTCGCTTTGATCGAACCATATATGGGTCGTGAGGTCGAGTTTGCTCCCTTTTAAATGATGAGAACTCTTCTATGTTAGAATTCTTAAAACTAAAAGAAGAGCTTTCTTTCTTTGTCTTTAGCTTGGTCGAACCTAGGAAATGCATGTACCTTAGTTTGTTTTGCTTTTTAAGTAGCAGTTCTTCTTTAATTTTTATGATATTAAATATGTGGCTAAGAGTTGGTAAATATGTTTTACTTAAGTCTTTTAAGCATGTGTTTTTCCTTATGACAAGAAAATTGGGATTTTGCTCATATGGAGTGACAATATGTGCTATGAATGTTTTTAATGCTACACATAGTTTATGCATGAAATTTTGATGCTTGAATGATAGAGAAAGTTACCTTTTGATGTGGAGCTTTATTTAGCTAAACCAGAGATATAGATAGCCTTATGAATTCCTTATCATTAAATGACTATCCTCTTTCCAATTTGATGTTTAGCAAAGTTTAAAAGTTAGCATGGGTATCTCTTTTGGAACATGAGAAATGACGAATTTTCTATGATTTGAGTCATAGAGATTTTTGGGGAAGTTGCATGAGATACGACATTCTTTAAGTATAATTATGTTTCTTTAAGTACAATAAGTGGTTGAATGAGTTGAATGAGAAATAGGAAGCTTTTATGATAAGAATCACATATATGACTTGTAACTTCCTATGACATGAAAAGCTAGAATTTTGAGTATAAATGCTATGGTACGTATATGCGTGCTTAGTGTATAACCATGCTTATATATATATAATTTATGTTTTTGCTTGGATTATATGAGAAATATATGACTTGTTTGATGGAAGTTGTCTTGTATGTCATGAAACTTCCTATGATAAGGTTTTTATGATAAGACATGTGCCTTTTAACTTTAGTTAGTTTTAAGTTAAGAATCAATTATGAAAATGTGTATATTACAATGAAAGTGAAGTTTTACGAGAAATTATATAACTTTAAGAAAGAAAGCAAGATTTTGGGCTCTTAATTTACTTTATGAGAATTTGATGGTTGATTGAGATTATTCTATTATTGAGCATGCTTAGCATATTAATGTTACTCTAATTATTTAGATATATCTATGATTATATGCTTGGCATGTGGGAGCACTATCTATGAGCAAACACGCTTTATCTGCTTCTATTGGCTTTTGAGCCCTCTATTTATGTGATCTTATCTACCTTATATTTTGCTAAGTGTATATGAGCACTATAAGTTAAAAATGGAAGAATTGACTTAATAAAATGATAATATGTAATAAATGCATTTGAAAGCCAATGTCTTATGTTATTAAATTATTTATATTCTTGCTAAATATGTGTTAAATGCTCTTATGTGTTAATATTTTATACTTTTAGCTCATAAGTTTGTAAATATACTTAAAAGATGATTTATGACTTAAATATGTGAACCTATGATTTAATATGTTTAACATGAATATATGTGAAATGTCTACTTTATGGACGAATGATATCTATGATGATTGAATGTCTATAATTTATGAATGTATGTTGTCATCACAACGTTCGAATGGACAAGATCTTTTAGTACCACTGAGTTTTATACTTAGTGCATCGATGTTTATCACGCACAAGTTGTAGACCGAGGGTGTTGGTTAGAAGACAAAGATCAACATCAAAGTGGAAGAACCTATTTTGGCAGCCTTTAGATATATGCTTATTTATGTATTTGAAACATTGCATGTAAACATTATGTCATTTGGAGTTCTATTTACTTGGAGTCAAAGTATTAAGTTATATTCTAGAAATATGTATAATGATTAGAGTTTATGAAACTTATGTATGCTTAGGTTTATGGAATGGAATCAAAGTTTTATATATAATGCTTATGCATATTACATGAGAATTGATGATGATGATGTTGAGTTGATATTGGAGTTTGAGAATTGAGATTTATATATATTGGAGTTTGATGGATGCATATTGAGGAATGTGGATTACAAGTCTTTTTGTTTCATAAGTTTTTAGTTAAGTACAATTTCAGGGGAAAATCTTGTAGTTTTTCTACAGGATTTTTCAAATTATTTTCTAAGTTAAAAATTATGGACTTGTTAGACTTGTGACACTTGCAATACGTCTAGTTCACATCTTTAGATTTAAGTTTTCTCTGCATGCTAAGATGGTGCCTCCTACACTAAATGTGACATCCATCATTTATTCCTTTGGGACCGAGGTGAAGGTGTTACATTTAGTGGTATCAAAGCATATGCTTAGGCAATTATACGAAAACATAGTCTCATGACACTGTAATTTATCAGAATGCCCCTATGGCACTATAAATTACCAAAATCATTATAAATCTTCTAGAATCATAATTTTAGCATACAAACACATAATTAGACTATAAGAATGTTGAAATGCATGTAAATCACATATTTAGAAAATGTGGATACGACTAGATCTTCTCTCAAGGCCAATTACTGACAAAGGTCTCTCCATTTGGAGATCCATTCATCTTTAGTGGTGGTGATAGTTTTACTCATATCCCAAAGGTACCATTGTTGCTTCATTCACATGGTCTTTGCCCTTGTTTATTCTTTAAAACTAACCCTATCGTATTCCTTATTACAACCATGAGGAAAGCGTCAATATGGTAGGACTGACAGTAGTGCTCTAGCTCATAGAGTTCATAAAGGGTCGAGCTGTGCGTGCCCCTGGGGCCACATTCAACTATCAATCCTCTAGTAGTAGGATATGCATAAAAGTGCTCAACATAAGCCACATTCCTTCATACCACATCATACAGCTCGGGGATACTCATGTAAGCTTTCATGCTCTACCCTTATATTCTTTATTTATTTTCTTATCCCTAAGTAACTACTCATTACAAGTCTCAATGGAGTATGATTTAGAGCTCAGTCAACTGTATGAGGCCACAAGATGTAAAATTATTAAAATGCAGTTAGCTCCTAGTGGTCACTGTATCAAAAGTTAAGATGCTCGTCCTGGTCATGGTGTTTGGCCACGACAAAGATCTCAATAGTCTAATAGCGGGTGGAAGTAGAGGACCAGTTGATGACTTAGAAAAGACCTAGGCTTTGAGCCATCCTTGTTGTTTTCTCTTTCCTTTTATTTGGCTTGTTAAGAGATTTGGACAATTTGTAAAGACTTTAACATTTTGTACTCTTATTATATCAACTTTGATATATATAGGCTACCATTTTCAATCTAAGTAAAATTAGTTCTTGGTTTCTTCTTTCATTGAATTATTTCTATATAAAATTTATGTTGTTAATCCCAATTTTCCTAAAATTAAAGTCATCACGGGTACTCATTTTGAATTGAAATAAAGGAAAGAAACCTATCTCGGCCTCAGACCAAGTGGTATCTACATTGCCTAATGACGTGCAAGAATAATGTGTCTTACTGTAGACGATTAAGTTTTGCCCCTAAAAGGACTCAATGATGATAACCTATTTTTCGAAATTAGGATCTTCGATTGCTCTCACTCTTGGATCAATGGTCCGAGTTTAAAGAAAATGGCTTTTTTTCGATAATTTTTACTTTTTTTCAAGTTTTCAAGGGTTTACTAGCGAAATCGAGCTTGGAAGCGGCTCGGGATCACCTGAGACACATCCCGACGACACTATCTCATTTTGTGTGCCACCAAAACAAGTTTAGTAAAAACATACTTGGGCCAATTTTGGGGCCCACCAATGGCACTTGCCACTTAAGCCCTAAAAGGCCACCTCACATTCCCATTTGCCTATAAATAGGGCAAGGGTTTAAGAGGTAGGGGGGTTTTTGACCACAAGAGAGGAAACTTTTACATTTTCTCCACTCACTTTCGATTAAAAGTTAAATCTTGTGATTCCAACTTTGAGTCTTAAGATTTATAGTTTTATTTTGATAAAACTCCCTGAATTTCGTGATTAGATACTCACAAACACATTCATTTAACAAAAAATCGAAATATCAAACAACCACTAAAACTCTTGGATTCTTAGTTTCAAAACCTTTGGAAAACTAGATAATTTTTTAGAGTCCCCCTTCATTTTCCTCATCTTTTTCCAATTTTGATGTAGTAAAAACACTATTTTAATATTGGTTGTAAGGCAAACTCTTGATTAACTAAGTTTTGTTAATTGAGTCAAAAGTGGTGCACACCATAGAGTAATGGCACCACGCCATTACATATGGCACTCGTGACTAACGCAAGCCCAACAAAACAATAAACTTACTTCTAAGCTTTTGATTAGGGCAAGACCCACACACCACTTTTAGTGGTGCATAAGTCTTCATTTCAGATCTTAGATCCTTTAATGTAAAAAAATAACTTTGATTCAGGATCCATTTGAGTTTAGCATTAAGCCGTTAAACTTAGACTGCGAACAAAACTCATCCATTTCCCCCTCATAATGAAATAAATAATGGAAAATGGATTGTGATAGTCATAGTTGTTCATCACTCGTGATAAATAATAAATTCTTGAACCAAATCCCATCCTAAATAAAGGAAATACTGTTTTATTATTTTGTTATTTACTTTCTCATTCTTTAAATTTAAGTCGTTTACATTCCAAGAATTTTACATTCATATCTTTTTTTTATTGCTGTTCTAACCATTCTAACTTTTTCCCTAATCTTCCTAACATTAAGACGTGTTTGTGATTGATTATTATTTACTGATGTTATGGATTATGTTTTGTGATTGTTAGTAGGTGGCTTTATTATGCCTGTTTTGATCTTTCATTTATTGCTTTCATGTTATTTGGGCATTATATAAAGCATATTAATGGATCATATTAATTGCTTGATTGTATTATTTATGGGTTGGGAAATTTATTGGGTTAAAAGGTAGATTGTAAATTAAGTGATGGGTTATCCCCTTTTCTTGTCCCTCCCTTTCTTTATTTGATTAGCATGCTATATTTGGGTATTAATGTGCTTGATTGTCATTTTTCAAAAATGCATAAAAACATGTTTTACACTCAATTAAATTTAGTTATATTTTTAAATTTGTGAATGAATGAACAATGAAGGATACTGGTTTCTAAACGGACGGTCTGAGTGCCTAACACCTTCCCTTGACCATACCTAACTTCATTACCTTGCCTCTAGTTAAAATCGAGTTAATTATTTTTAAAGAAATGATTCACTGGTGATGTTTTCCTAAAAAGGATGGCGACTCCAACATAAGTGCCTAACACCTTCCCTTGACCATACCTAACTTCATTACCTTGCCTCTAGTTAAAATCGAGTTAATTATTTTTAAAGAAATGATTCACTGGTGATGTTTTCCCTAAAAAGGATGGCGACTCCAACATAAGGCTCATATCAAAGTAAGAGTCATTTTCTTTCTTAAATCCAGCTTTTAAATAAGGTTCCCTACTTGAGGACATTAAAATGGATTTTAATAAAAAGAAAATTGATTCTTATAAATTAAAATAAACTAAACCCATCTTTAATTTTTTTTAGTCATTAAAAAATGAATCATCCTTACTTGCTCCAAACAAGCCCTGTACAACATCTCTCAATTGTATTTGCCTTTCCTCAATGATATGTGCCTTTCCTCAAAGGGATGCAATGTTCTTTGACAGATGGCAGCAGTTGACCATTTTGTAATTATTTACACTTATAAAACGCTGGTTTTGTCCCTATTTCACCATTTTTGCATCCTCCTTTACTAAGAGTTTTACAATTCATCAAATGTGTTCCTAAACAACTATTTCTTCACTGCTTTATGCTATTTACCCATGAATTCATCACTTTATGCTACACTTGAGGCTCTATTTTGTGTTGTTTCCCACACAAACTAGAATTCTTTATTTATATTTCAGCTAAAGGTATTAGCTACCTTTGGAACATCTGTCTACAACTTGGGCTTCTTCAATGGCTAGTGAATCACTATTATGGCTCAAATGATGTCTTCCACCATAACAGCTTCGAGATACGTTCACTTTATGAGGAATTCAACATTATTATTAATGAGAGATCAACTATTGGTAAGATCCCAGTAGTGCCATGAATTGGATATTGATCCTTCTTTCCAGATTTTACATATAATAATCTCTTTAATATTATGATAACCTCACCTTATAGGGATTCCAACAAGACCCATACGCGTGCACTTTTGATGTTGGTTGATCCATCAAAGTAAAGCTTTCACCCTTTCTTCTCTATTGTTCATAAATGCTCATCTATGAAATCAACCTCCCACTATTCATTATCATCTACTAGATGTGTTGTCAACAAATCAACAACTGCTCTTCCTTTGACTATCTTCTTTGTAGCATATTCAACGTCGAATTCGGATAGCAGAATTAACCATCTTACAAGCTTATCGATAAGCGCTAGAGTTCCACATAGATACTTTACTAGACCCATTCTTGAAACCACGATGACTTTATAAGATTGAAAGTAGAGATGGAGGTTCCTAGTTTTCAACACTACTACCAAGCAGGTTATTTTGATCAGATTATACTTTTATTCGTTTGGAAGCAACTTCTTGCTTAAGTAATAGATAGCTTGTTCTATACCTCCTTCATCAGCCTGAGCTAGCATTATGCCAATTTCAACATCTTTCACTATTAAGTATAGAATTAAAAGATTTTTCGATTTAGGTGGGCATAAATGACGCAGGGGGAGGTTGTAGGGCTGTCAGTTTTTTTTAACAAGTAAGCTAGAATATGGTTGATTGTAGGTGGAACAGTAACAATTAGGTTTATAACCTTTGAATTAAAATTATGAGGAAAATAAGATCATTTACAATGCTAATAGTGCTGTCTATTTATAGTGATAAATCCTAACTAGATTAGGAATCCTAATTAAAGAAAGAATTAAAACTCTATTC
>CANUEP010177561.1:0-18679 GCA_947857235.1 Jatropha podagrica | reverse complement strand
GTCAAAATCAATCATTCACCCTGCAAAGCATTCATCCATAGGTTAGTTCATCAGCATGACATAGTCTCGGGATCCATCTCGGGTTTGCACACCATGCCTTAACCATTGGGTAATTAATCTAGTAATTAGGTTAATTAAAATTGAAGTCACTTAGGGTTTTCCTAGTTTACCCTTAAATAATTAAACAAGGTGGCGACTCTCACATCAAGTGCATTTCTATCCTTTTACATACGCATTATGCTATGCATCCGGGGGGTAGGGGTTCACAAGAAGAATATTGGGAAAAGTATTATTGTGTTTATGAAGGCAATTGTCATGGTTTATATACGGACTATAGTAACAGAAAGATAAGTACATATTACAAATGCTAACAACTATATATGATAATGATAAAAAAATTTAAATAAGAATAATTCAAATAAAAATAAATTTTTCTATATCTCTGACATTTATGATATTGATCTTTGAGAGGAAATGTACGTTACCAGTAAGCCCTACTCCAGGTCTTATATAGAAAAGTGTGTAATTGCATGCTTAAATTACTATCCTATAGTGATTTTGGATGACATAGAAGGAGCTTTGACCTCTAATGATAGGGATAAGGATATGGAGGACCTACAGCCTGAAGAATAATCACCAAATCCTATTGTGGGAACAAAAAGTAAACAATAAAAAATTTGTGATATACCTTCCACTTTCCATAATATAGGGATTCTATACAACTTAGTATTTGACTTAAGGTCTAATTAGGATATATTTAACCTAGAAGTTTCAAATCAATTTTAGGACTTACAACAACAAATGGGACCTTACAACAGAAGCAGTTTCAAACAAATCAAACACTAACTACAATTCTCGCTACCCTCCAAATTTTATTGTTTTGAGCTATTTTGTTTGACACTGTAATGTAAATGTTTTGAAATATGAATAAATACTTATTTAATATATTATTGCAATTCTTAGAGAAGATTAATAGCCTCAAAATTTTATAATTGAATTAGATCATAACAAAGTGTGATAAAACTATTGATAAAAATGCAAGGAATGTAAACATAGGAATTCAGTGAAAGAAATGTTAGAATGAGATTCCAGAAATATTAAGAGAATGTATTTTATGATCTAAACTTAAGAGTAACAAATTTTATTGGGGTATGATTGGGTATAAGAACTTGATGATATATATTTTGTGCGGGTTACTAGGAGTTGAGAAGTAAATGCTGTAAACAAGAAATAATGAATGCTTGTGGAGAAAACATATTTTAAAATCTGCATAAATTATGCATGAAGTATGTAGGTATTGTGAATAAAATAAACTTTTATGGTTATATGCTGGATGAATTAATGCTTTGAAGAAAAATTGAATTCTTTAAGTACTTATGTGCCAACTATTAGAGTTTGTATAAACTTGACACTCTATAATTGATTATAGATTAAGTAAGAAAATTTTAATTATTTAAAGATATCTTGTTTTCAATACATGAAGTACTTATTGAGTCATTTATGATATGCAATAATAATTTTTTTTAATTATTGAATTGTGATTATGTAATATGTAAGTGGTCTAGATAGTAAAAATGTCCATGAAGTCTAGAATGGTATACGAATTTTATGAGTTTGTAAGAATTTATTTTGAGTTGAGTTTTGCTATGTTTATTGGGAATGATTTTTGAGTTAAAATGATTCAAAGTGCACAAGTAATTATTTTTAGAATAGAGCAATCAGTTTAATAATAAAAGGGATATTTATAGACATTTAGCATAAAGAACTCCAGGAGAAAATTAATATTTAGTTAACTTAGATATGTAAAGGATAAATTGATATGCAAATAGAAGAAATAAATTAGCTATAAGGTAAATTGAAGAGATAAATTATAGTGATTTGAATATAAGAGACGATTATTATTGCTTAATGATTGTGATCAAATCAGAGTAGTGATTTTCATGAACTAGCCAAAATAGGAGCGATGAGTATTAGAATATGAATTCAAACCTGAAGAGTATTTTAGAATTTAAGAATGCATAAGAATTTGTCTAAAATTAAAATTTTTATTATACATTATGGGAACTAGACTTGACTTTAGTGCGACTTTCCACTAGAGACCGATAGACCATCTGAGAGGATTAATTCAAACTTAGGAAGATATATTTCGAATGTGCATATAAAATTTCAGGAATATTTGCACCTGCCATTAAAAGAGTTTACTTATAACAACAGTTATCAAGCAAGTATTGGTATGGCGTCTCGCGAAACTCTTCATAGTAAGAAGTGTAAATCTCCTATTTGTTGGGAGAAAGTAGGAGATGAGAAATTAACAGAATCTGAATTAATTCAAGTTACATTTGAAAAGATACCTGACATGCGAGATAGAATTAAGACAGAATACCCTTACCTTTTTCATTCGAAATGAAAGACTCTATCTTGCTGGAAATCGGATTTGGCTTATTTTCTTTCATGGATTGTAATCTTTCTTTGATATTCTTATATATGTATTGCCTTGCCTTTTTATTTCTAAAACTTGAGGACGAATTTCATAAGGAGAGAATTGAAATACCCGAAAAATTTATTTAAGAAAATTTTCATTTAAATTTAATTGTAAAATTTTGACCAGTAAAATTTTGCAATGTAATATTTAATCAAACCCATAAACACATTTGGTTTACCAAAATCAATTAAAAAATTGAGCTAAATCATTGAATCAAGCCAAACCAGTTTGAATCGAACTGGAATTACTTAGATGATTCTAGAAACCCTAGCTTTTGTGATATTTTTCATCTCATTTTTCTTTTGCATAGCTCCTCCTCTCTCTCTCTTTCTTTCTCTTCTCTCTCTTTTCCTCTCTCTCTTGGTCACTCTTGATTTCTCCCTCTCCCTCTCCTTGTGCAAGTCCAGCCACCACCATCACCATAACTACAGCAGCTCCACCGGTGAAATACCTAAAAATTTTAATTTAAAAAATTATTCATTTAAATTTTAATTTTAAAATTTAAGCCACTTAATATTTAGTCAAACCCGTAAACCCATTTGGTTTGTTTAAAAACGATTGAAAACCAAATCGATTTATTAAATTGGACCAAATTGGTTTGAATCAAATCGAAATGGTATAGTGCCTTCTCGTAAATCAATTACTTCATTTTTTCCTTTTTTCCCTTTCTCCTCTCCTCCATGCTATTCTTTGTTTCTTTCTTTCTTTCTTTCTTTCTTCTTCTTCTTTCTTTTTTCTCTCTCTCCCTTATCGCCTCACTCTCTTTCTCTCTCCCTACGTCATGCTGACCGCCAGCCATGCCACCACTAGCAGTAGCAACTCAGACCAGTAATGCTTGCAGCAACATCCTCCTCCATTGTGAGTGTCGCACACCGCCTGAACACAGCGAGCTCCAGCGTTGCGCTGCCTGAGACTCGACCACAACCACTGCTCATCCCTCCCTCCTCCTCCACCGTTCACATGGCCTCAGACCTCCAGCAGCTCCTCCGTGCGACAATAGCAGAGCCCAGCCACTGCTCTCTCCTCCGCGAGACCACCAATCGCTCGCTCCGCTAGAACTCATCCCCTCAAGCTCGATGTTGGCCATCTCAATCATAATCTGAGTTCAATCATCTCCAATCTATGATTCTTGAGACTATTTTGTGGGATTAAGGGTATTGAAACTATTCCCAAAATTTTCGGTTGATTTTAGCAATTGTGATTGAGCAGTTATATGATTTTGATTGTGGATCTGGATGCTTTATTTGGTTGTGTAGTTGATCAATTGAAAATGAATTATAGATTGAAAATAAAGTTTATGGCAGAATTTTTTTGTAATAAAATTGAGAGATTTAATTAGTTAAATTATTGGGATTGAGAAATAATTTGGTTAAGGTAGTAAATATTAGTTTAGGTAGAAAAAATTTAATTAATAAAAATAGCCTAGATTATTAATTAATTTAATTGAGAAATTCGATGCTAGTTATTATAACATAAATATAAAAGGTGTTTCGGAGATTGTTAGCATATCTGATTTGAATTGAAGCATTAAAGTTAAATATTAAATAAGAAGAAAATATGTTATTAAGGAATTATTGTTAGTTAATTTGTAAATAGAAATATGAACATATTTTAAGGCTACTAGAATCAATGAATTAAGTGATTCGATATGGAGACGTATTTTGTTATTGTTAAGGAATAATTAAAGTAAATAAATTAAATAATTATTGAATGTTTGGAGATTGTAATTAAACTAAGTAAGAAGAAGATTATTGGTAAAAGGTTATATTTATCTGAAATAAGAATATTATTGGTTGTATTATAATGGTGGTGAATCTAGATTATTTTAAAGGTTATGACGAGAAATTGAATTGATTGATATTTAGCAGCTAGGTAGTGTAGAGTTTAGATTAGTCTTAACATAGAAGATAGGATGTAATTTGTCCGAGTAATTCTCTATTTATTATTTTACATTGAACAATTATCTGATGAGTTCTTTTTATATTCGTAAATTCTTAGATCGTCTGAGAATATCCACTGCTTGTCGAAACTAGAAGCAGAACTATGATTTGAATATCTTGCTATCACTATGAGTAATAATAAATGGTGCATGATATGCATTTTCATATCATCATAGTTTTATCATTATAATTTTATCAGCATGTCATTATTGATATATACATCATTAATAAATTTTATTATATTATTATTTGATTATCATATAATTATATCTACATATTAATTATTGATATAATGAATTGCAATTGGATAAATTGTTGACTAGATGTGCTGTGATGTGAATTGCTTCAGTTGTGTGAAATTAGAATGAAGTGGATCACCATGGGTTTGTGAGGATGGTCTTTGATACCGTCAGCCATGTATAGAGAGATCGGTGCCCCCGTGTGCATCTGATGATATATTAATATGATATGGATAACCACAGGGGGGCCTCCTGATGGTATGAAAAGATAAGAGAGCATGGAAAAACAATAAGGGGGCTGGTCAAGTGAGGATTAGATCGGTCGGCCATGTAAGGGGGATCGGCTGCTTGGTGCACACATATGAGAGGATGAGCCATGTGGGAGGACGGCTCATCAGCGGTTTCGGTGATGCCACAATCTAATTTTCACGTGATTGATTAATTGAAGATGAAATAAGTGTAATTGCTGATACTGTGTCATATGCATGATTGGCAATGTGATCAATTCAGTGGTTAGAGATGTATTCTGCGTAATTGTCTGGTCATGCATTATTTATTATTATTCACTAAATTTGGTGAAACATTCCCCCCTCTCCATAAACTTTTTTAGGAAATAGAAGTATTATTGATCCATGAAGACTCTACTTCTTTCTCCCTAGAGATTCAGTATTTGAATCAAGTTTAAAAATATTAGTATGAAATATATGTTGTGTTTGAAATATTCTGCATATTTTTTTTAGATTCCGCAGTTAGGATGTTAAATTTAGATTTGGATATGTAAAAATTATTGTGTGCTGATAAATAACCTTTGGAGTATTTTTTAAAATTTGGAGAAATTATGATAGAAAAAGTTTAACCATATTATAACCGATGAATTTTATATAAAATGCATTTTTGTTAAATGATTATATGCCCGGACTGTAAATTAAATGTGATATTGAAGTTTGGCCAAGATTGTTACTGATTGATTATTGAGTAAAGTCATAATATGGGTCTACCGTTTCTTAAGTTAGATATTAATAGAGATAGATTTTTAATAGTCTAGGCTTACTATGGGCTTCGGAGGCTTTAAACATACCTAGGTCCTAGTGCCGGTCTAGCTCATGAATTTGGATTGTGACAAAGTTGGCATCAGAGCATAAGATCGTTTGGTATAGATAACTACAGAACTATTCATGTCACATTGTGAACTATTTCTTCTTTGTCTCTCAAATCCAGTGTAACCATCTTTAAAATAATGTTATAGAAATAAATTGAGGATTAGAATGATATATTAAATAGAATATGAATTGTAATGTTTTGGTTAATTTTTGTTATGTTTGAATTTCATTGTGGTGAATGGAAAGTAAAAATAATCTACTATAATAGTTGTAGATGCTGAAATAGGAATCATTTTCTAGACTTATGAATAAGGGAACATTGAATAATAATGAATTGACTTGATTATCTAGTACAGTACTTTTTAAATGGAATTTATTTCTGTGGTGATTAAAAAAAATTATTAGGAAGTGAATGAAAATATTGGTTTTGTGGTAAATTGTGAATGGAGATATTATGGTATCAATGATTATAATGAGAGACTTAGCTATCTATATAAGAGCTATCATCAGATTAGATATTAATATGTTATTGATTATGGTTGTCTTGAAGTTGAAAGACAGAATAAGTATAAAATATATATATTTAGAGATATGATGACATAATTATGAAACAATTAGGAATGATGAATAAAGAATTATTGTTATTGGTTGTTTATAAATTAAGCTATGTATATATTGCTCTAATATACATTTTTTTAAAAAAAAAGGATAAGTTCCTTAGTTTAGTCTGACTGAAGGATTAGTAGAAATTAAAGAATGAAATAAAGTCATAAATTAAAATTTTAATGAATTGTTTGGTGATAAAGAGGACATATGATATTATTAAGAACATGAACTTGTGTTCAAATAATAGGGCTAATTACCGAAATTCTAAAATATTAACCTTCCGCTATAGCATTCATTGGCGGATTAAACTTGAACTCAATTTGATTTTGAATTTAAACCACGTTATGATAATAATTTGCGTTTTCATCTATATATAGGGAATTTATCTATCTGTATTATGGGTGTTGGAATAAAATGAATGCAAATATATGGAAGTTTAATGCTAAGCTAAGAGTGTAAATATCAAGATGATTTGAAAGGACAATTTTAATACATGAGGTGAGTTAAAGTTGTATAAACGGTATAAACTTTTGACTATTAAAAAAAACAAAAAAAACACTAGGAATGAATAAGAACGGTTAAGTGTAATGATATATTAGCCAGAATGTATGTATTTTGGGATATGTTTAGATTGATTTAATGAGATGTTTGAAGGGTAAAGGAGATTTTAGTGTGTCGTAAATATGTTTAAAAGTGACAATTTTAAGGCTAGAATTTAAGTAGAGATAATATGAAAAATTAGAGTAAATGGTAAATATTGGAGTGGCATTTTAGAGGGCCCACAATGATATGGAAAAGATAGAAAACAAATTATAGAAATTTTATGAAAATAGTTATAAGATGAAAAACATTTTATTAGAATATTCTAAATCTCAATCCAACTGATATGCCAATGTGAAATACTGTTTGAACAAGGTTTAAAAGGAGAAGTTTATGTTTAAATACTTGAGAACATCATATTTACTTCTTAAATAATTTGAGTTATGAGAGATTTCCATAGAATCATGATATAAAAAAAAAAAGGAATGTGGTAAGACTTTAATAAACGTGCAGTGGATTTATTATTTTCATTGTGACACTATGTAAGATTTTATTTCGACTAAATCCAAATTCCCTTGATTGTGTTAAAAATTTTCAAATAAGATATGGATTGCTGGTTTAATTTTGAGGTAAGTTTACTAAAAGGTGTTATAAACACAACATGTTATAAAGTGTTTGTGCACAAGAGTTAATATTACTTGAATTTTTAAAGTCCAAGTATATTTAATGATATCATCCTTATAAATAGTGGTTGTAAATCATAGAGATGAAATTAGATTATGAAGAAAAGAAAAGAGCAAAGAGACTTAATAAATGTTAAATAAAGGATTAGAATAGAAAAGCATTAGATTTGACTAAATAAAATAAATGAAGTGGAAGGATAGATGAAAAGGTCAGTGTGGTAGATGACCAATAAAGAGAGAAAATATAACTTAAGTAAATTGAGTGTGACAAAATATAATTTGATAAGGAATGTGTGAAGTAAAGTAGTCCGTTAATTTTATATAAAAAAGATTCAAAAAGAATGAAGTAATTTGAGATGTAGAAATGGTGATGAGGGAAATAATGAGAAATAGCAATAGATAATATTTATGAATAGTTGCAAAAAGAAAAAAAAAAGAGGGGGGGGGGGGGGGGGGGGGTTTTTTTTGGTGTTAAATATAAAGTGTAAGTTGATAAATGGAGTAAGACGTTTCGTTAGATGTTTATGAGATAATTGGAGAAATTGAATCGTTTGAAGATATGATTATCTCTTAATTTAAATAAGTCTTCTTGGATCATATGTTGATGATAAAGTGAAATCAGAAAATTGTAAATTGTGATTAGGAAAGAAGAGCTAGAGGAAAGAAATGAATAATTTCAATCTAAATGAGACAACCAGTTATGGAGTAATAATAAGAAATCTTAAGGAAATAGAGACATAAATTATAAGTCGATATGAACGAGAGCTACAAGATAGGTAGTAAGATGATAGATAGATTTCAAAATTTAAAGAAGAATTTTATATGCAAAAAAAGGAGGGGTCTAAATGATTTATAGTTAATACTTAGAGTTTGTCCTAGTACCAATATAAAATTTTTGCGTTTGTAATGATTAATAAGACTTTTTTTCCTAAAGGTTATTTTATTTGAGAATATTATATGAAGATATTTCATTTTACTATTATTTCATGGATATCAAAATTTGAATTATGAGATTTAATATTCTAAATTTCTTTTTTAGAGAAGTAGGAGGCATTACTCTTTCTGAGATTAGAAAATCTAGAAGTACTTAAGAAGTGAGATTTAGAATCTTTGAGATAATATACCTTATGCCTCGAATTTGAGGGCATTGGATTTTATATAAATGGAATATGGTTTGTTATAAGAAATTTTGATAATGATCATAAAAATTTTGAATTCATAATTGATTTGGTGACATGATAGATAAATTTTTAGGTGTAAAAGAATGTATGTAGTATATCTGTACAAGTTTTAGAAATCATTAGATGATAAATATTTTGAGTAGATTATTAGGAGTTAAGAAGTAAATACGATAAATATGAGATAATGAATGTTTGTAGAATAAGCATGTTTTAAATGGGCATAATTTTGTATGGACTATGTAGGTATTTTGAATAAAATAAACTTCTTTGGTTATAAATTGAACGAATTAATGCTCTAAAGAGAAATTGAATTCTTCAGATATTTATGTGCCAATTATTGGAATTTGCATAAAATTAGCATTCTATAATTGATTATAGATTAAGTAAAAAATTTTAATTATTTAAGGATATCTTGTTTAGAATATGTGAAGTATTTATTGAATTATTTATTATATATAAGAATAAATTATTTAATTACTGAATAGTGATTATGTAATGTGTAAGTGATTCAGATAAGTAAAAAGAGATATGAATAAATTTTAGAAGGGCATATGAATTTTATGAGTTTGTAAGAATTTATTATGAGTTGAATTTTGATATGTTTATTTGGAAATGATATTTGATTTAAAATTATCCAAAGTACATAGGTAATTATTATTAGAATAGAGGAATTAGTTTAATAATAAAAATGGTCATTTATGGACGTTTAGCATAAAGGACTCGAGGAAATTAATATGTAGTTAACTTATGTATGTAAAGGATAAATTGATATGTTAGTATAGGAAATCAATCAGCTATATGTTAGGGATATAGGTTTTATGTATGAATGAATTTAGCGAAATTATTATTATTGCAAAATGATTGAGGTTTAATAGAGTTATGACTTATACAAACTGACGACAGTACAAATGCTAAGCATATGAATGAAAATTGAAATTTGAAGAGTATTTTAGAAATTAAGAATGTGAAAAGATTTATCTAGAATTGAGATTTTGTATATATTATAGGAACCAAACTTGATTTTGATTAGACTTTCCATTAGAGACAGGCTATATTTCTTCACTTGAATGTTTCTCATCTTTTTTTTTTTTTACCTTAAACCCGTCACAAAATTATAGTACACATACTAAAGTTGGACTGAAGGCTCCTTGAAGCTTAAACATTCGTTGTCTTTCTCCTTTTTTTTTTTTTGGTATAAAGATACTGATATTTGGATCTTATCACCTAATTCGGCTCAATGCTAATCACAATTAAGGCTCTTTGTTCTTCTTTACAAGTACGTTTAGTAGGATTGAACCAAGAGTTCTTCTCACATGGTTAATTTGCGTTGTCAACTGAGCCATAACCCATAAATATATTTACCCTATCTCTTTAATTATAAGGTTTAGAAGCTAATTGTAATAATTACTTAATATTTAATTTTCAGCTCCATCCAACTTTTAGGGTGAAAAAATTATAACTGGAAGACTGTTATAAACATATATATATATATATATATATATTTATTTATTTATTTATTTATTTATTTATTTATAAATTCAATTGACTTGTACGGAGTCTAATGCTCACCCATTAACATAAATTACAAATTGCAAAGACATAAACACTAACAGTATTGCATTATAAAAACAAGAGACCTAGTGCCTGATGACTCAGAATTCACAAGGATACAACTTTCAACTATTCTTTAATTATCGAACCCACCTTTAGTTACGTACAATCTATGAGTTAACCACTCTGCAATTCTTTCTGATCTCGCCATTAGACCCAGTGAGTGGACTAATATTTCCCATTTTGATCATAGAATTAGCAAAATCATCAAAGAAAAGCTTGGTGTTAGTGCTGTAACTTTGAACAAGATTTAGGGTTGTTGAAACAGCCTCATCGCTTGAAAATAGAATTTGGTCTGAACCCAGGAGTCCCTTATTGTTTACCAAATTCTGGAAATAATGGTTGTCGAAAAGATCGGTCGAGTTCCGGTCAAGAGCTGTGGTCTTGTTTCCATCACCATTTACTGGACATAGGTTTTGCAGATCAAATAACATAGATGTGTCCAATGTCGTATCAGGAACTCCGGGTCCAGAGAAGTTGTATAATCTATTGCTGAAGGTTGCGCATTTTGCTTGACCAATTGTATGGCCACCTACAGTTACAAAATAAAATTTATCAGCCTTTTAAGATTATATTCATATATTTGTATTTTAGAATATCAGCTATATTAAAAACTAGTGTTGCTATGCTATTTATATATAGCTAAAATCTAAATAAATTAAAAAAAAAAAGGTAAAACCTAACTAAAAGAAACAAAATTCTAATATGAATCTCTCTTTTGTAGATCCAACAAAGAGAAGAAGGAAAACGTATTGTGTATTTTATTTACATTATAAAAATAACATAAGAAATTGACTTATCACTAGATATTATAATAAAACATATATATACCTGATAAAGAGACAACATCAGTGATGTTGAGGCCAACAGCATCAAACTTGGCAATGATTGCATCCAATCCTTCAAAAGGAGAAGGCAGTGAAATATTTGCTTGTGTCTGGTTTGCTATTAACGCGTCTCTTCTTCCAAGAAGAACTTTCCATGAAGGCCCTCCACTCTATATCAAATTTAATTAAGTAAAAAAATTAAAAAAAATAATACTTCTTAGGATCATATTTTAGATAAACTGAAGTAATTACCAGGAGGACAGAATCTCGGGCAGCTATGGCGAGTATGTCAGCACAAGAAACGACGCCACTGCATTGATTTTCCACAGCAGTTTTTATTGAGTCCACAACTTCAAACCCTCTAGCTGAGTTTCTGTTGGCCACCGCAAACTTCTCACCATCAGTTCCGTCCAACAGCACAGATCCATCACAACCCTAAAACCAACAAACAAACAAAAGAAAGAAGATTACTATACTATTTCTTTTGTAAACAGTAATTATTTCAGAAAAATATTTTTTAAACATGTTTAATATTTATGGCATAATTATTAATTCAATTGGCAAGTAATACGAAAAGATGGAGTCTTAAATTATCAGAAAACGGTATTTGTGATATATATAGTTCGATAAAACAAATGTATAATAAATATTGAACGGCAAACTTGTAATTTTTTTATAAGTAAAAAAAATATTAGATGGAAAAAAAATAAAATAAAATTTAACTCTCGACCGACCATTGACTACTTTGCATATTCAATGTAATGAGTTAAAATAAGTGAAAGTATATGTATTGAAATAAGTGTAGTAAATGCTAAAATGTTTGACTTAGGTCAACAAAAGGTCAAAATCATAAATGTAATACTAACTCACATTGACAAAGCAATCATGAAAATGAAGTCGCAGTAAAGAGGCTGCCATTCGCATTTCGAACTTGATAGCATTTTGAACTTCTTTTCGAACTATTTGAAGAAGTCTAGGGCAAGTTTTCGAGTAGAAATCAGAAGAGAGTTGGGATCTCACACCAACAACACATAAAATTAAAATTGCAACAAACAAATACCATTTGTACAATCTTAAGCTCTTCATGTCTTCCCTAAGCAAAGAAATCTTATATATTGCTAATGAGGTGATTAAGATTAAAATGCCAAAGACATTTATAAAATACCAAAGTGTTTGAAGTTGTTATTTATAGCCAATAAAAAAAGATTTTAGTTAGAATTTTATATGCAAGTGGGGCTGATGTATGGCGGCTGCGGGTAGCTATTTAGACATAGTGCTTGCTTATTGTCGGTGTTCAAAAAGCTGCAACCACTGAGAGAATTTGCCAATTGCATATACAAACCTAATAGATTAGCATATTAAATTACCCACATTAGGGTTGGCTATTAAGAGAAGGAAAACTAAAGGTGTGTGGCTTCATAGTTATCAGATTGAAAAGCAATCGAATCTTTAATTTTCATGCACGTTGATGGGCCAAAAGTATCAGATATGCACACAGCACTAGTGATTAAACAATAGCTAAGACTTTTTGAAACCACTTCATTGGGTGCTTGATGATCCAACCATGCACGCATGGATCAATATTAGGTCATAAGAAACTTTTATCAGTATTTTGGCTTTTGATGACAGAAATATTATACATACATACACGTGTTTCTTTCTTTTTTATACATAGATTTATGAGTACGACAAGAATATATTATCCAGCACCATCAAAGTGGTGGGCATTCGGCAATATTCAAAACATATAGTGGGCAAGAACCTTATGCGGTTGGGTTTCTGCATGCATGAATGGAGAAATGAAATTGATAAAGTGATCCTCAAAAAAAAAAAAAAATGTTAATCAATGTGATGAGACAAATTTAGGTTAACTATTTAACTTCCTGGAAAGTATACGTGCCGGAAGTAAGGTAAATCTGTGAATACCAAAGAACTGAAGGTTAAATATGTAATTTTGTAGTTTAACATGGTCCAAGTCTCAATGGCAAAGTTTCTTGTCAATTAAATGTCAACAAAACATAATACAATTGAAAATTCTTCGAGTCGCAATGGCAGAATTGTAGATACTGTTTCAAATTTAAATTTATTATCAAACCCTTTTCTAATTGATATAACATAATACAATAAAAAAAAAAATAATACTGTCTCTTCGCATTTAATCAAATTTGGACAAACTACTGTTTTGCAATTATATGTACGTAAATACTGTTTAAATTCCAATATTATTATAATCATCGTAATTATAGTAAGAAATGCTCTAAATTAAGACATGTTAAAGCATAATATCTCGATTTTAATAATTTAATTTTCAATAAGATTTGGTTTGGCACTTTCAATTATATACTTTTTTTTTCTTAGGGGACCAAAATATTTGTCATTTCAATGATGAATACGAAATAAAAAAGATTAAAAGTAAATGTTTTTAAGTTGTCGTATGAGCATCATATGTCCTTATTTTTAATATAATATAGTTAGAAATTTTTTAATGCAAATAGTATGAGTGATAAAAAAATAATAACAATTGACTTTCAGAAATTTTTATATTAAAAATTACAATGAAATTAACATAGTGTTTAAATTTGAGATATGTTATTGTAATTTTCAAATTCAATGAATTTCATTTTACATTATTTATTGAAAATATTAAAATAAAATTATGAGTTATAATATTAAATAAAAATTGCATAAGAACAATCATTAATCCACATTAAAGACCAATTTGGGATTAAAATGAATCAACTGCTCAAAACATAATTGCTAATATATATTAGCGATCGCAAATTTTTAACCAACACAAACGGTTGCAATAATGAAATAATTGGCGCTAAATCTTTTGCAAGAGTTTCTGTGTTATTCGTCACAAGGCAGTCGCAAAAATGTTGGTGCTAATACCATTGGTGTTCGGTTGCAAAAAGGTACGCGTCGGTCACAAATTCTGTTTTAGAAAATAATTAATTTTTGAAGGTCAGTCGCTAATCGATCACAAAATTTGAAATTATGGAAAGAAAACCATACATTTACAACACTTGTTATAAACACACACACACACATCACAACGTCCAAATCTCATATTAAATCCAAAATATGCCGAAAAATAAAAAATGTATATGCAAATGTAGTATTTATCGGTAAAAAAATATAGAAATGTCCAAAATCAAATGTACGAGTCTGTGACCCCAAATGGGTTCGTACGTATAGCTGTAGTGTCGGTAGGAGACACTGCAGTGTGATTAGGAGTCGCTATAGGGTCGGAAGCAGGTGCTGCAATGCTGATAGGATTTGCGGTAGGTGATGGAGAAAGCGTAGGAGATGCACAAGAAGCAAGATCTGCTGCAACTACAATTGATGGAGCCGATGGATCCAATGAAGGAGGATTTACAGAAGTAGATGTTGCATATGTGTCAAACATCTACATCATATACGCTTTAAGCTTTGATAGCAGCCTCTCTTTGTCGTCAAGCCAACTCCACAACATATGAATCTCCTTGGCACTAGCAGAGTCCGGATGTGTTGGTATGGAAGTTCTCGCAGAGGCACGGCCTGAGTGTGCATCGTAGTGAGGCACACGAATGATTAAATATCATATGTCTAATAAATGGTATTGAAAATATTAAATATTATTTCCCTAATTTAGATAACTTCCAATTTTGACTTTGTAATTTAAAATATTGAAAAATTATTTCAAACATAAAAAATCTTTAGGAATAATATCTATAGGTTATTTTCACATTGTAGGAGTGCATGCTTTCAGGATGGTTATATAGGTTTTTTGGCTCGACCATTTAGGAACCGAGCCCATGCGGTTCAGACCAAGCTATCTGTTTTGACAGAATTAGATCACACCATGCTTTCATGATTTATATCTAAAACTTTGTTGTTTGTCAAATGTACTTGCTCTTGCTGCTTGCCTAGCCCATTTATTTTTAAGATGGTCGTCACAAATCAAATGAGACGATCGCCATAGTTTGAAAAACACTAAAAAAGAAAGGTTGAAAATGCTAAGAGTCCTTATTAAGTGGCCTTTTTATATCGTTTCAATAATTTTATTTTATTATATATTTTAATAATAAAATAAGTTAGATTTGGTAATAATAAAGAAAATTTAATCAACAAAATAAGTTTTGACGAACTAATTTTTATTAAGTTAGCTTTTTCTCTCTTTTCAATTATTTGAGTTGAACCAATTTGAGTTGTATCCCAACTTGTTTTCTCAAATTTTTATTTGCAAAATTATGAGTGACTTTCAATAGATTTTTAAGCATGATAAATTTAATAAATATATTTCTTAATCTTATAAAAAAGGGAGAATATCGAATAAAATTATTTTAAAAAATAAAACTGAAATATTTAATTTGAGAAAATAAGATTGATAATAAAAAATAAAATTTTTTTGAAGAATCTATAATTATAATTTTCGTTAGTATAAAAATGTTTAAGAATTGATAATAATATTGATAATAATACTCAAAAAAATGATAATAATAATAATAATAATAATAATAATAATTGAGAAAATGTAACCTATACGAAACATTTGAATTAAATAATTTTTTTTAGATAATTTAATACAGCAATATACGTGTGATTTAATGGTAAACATTTTGATAATATACCTCATGATAATCTATATATATATAAAATAAAGGAGAATTATAGATGCTGACATGACGCTTTATTTGAAGAGTAAAATTGTCTAAAATTAAGTATTTTGTTTTATAGTGCAATCATGATTTAGACTAGAGTTTTGAGAGTTGGGGTAAATAGATCTTTTCATTAATTTTGGCATGATGTGAGCCTATGCATGGAAAAAATGTCAATCCATGTATGTGGACACATATGTATTTGTGGGTCCCAATTAATATTATTAGACATTTTAGCTGTTAATGTCATCAAGAGATACTAAATTGAAAAAAAAAATATAAATTTAAATATTTAATTGTCATAATTTTTCGTTGAGATATCAAAATAGGAAAAATTATAAATACAAGCACTAAAATTATCATTATCCCATTATGAAATAAAATTTTTTATATCTAATGACGTTTATTTCATTACATTAGATTTACTAGATAAATAATATCTAGATTACCAATTTCTAACTATTTTACACAAACGTTGTACTTTATATTTATTTTAAGAAAAAAGCTAAATTTGCATCCTGAACTTGGAGGTCATATTTGCTTTGCACATAACTCACCATTTTATAAAAATAAGATTAAATTGCCCCATTTTTTTCTTGGGCTCTTGTGGTGTATCTCATGCAGTCAAACTTTATATTTTTATTTTTTTTTATTTAATTGAATATATTGAAATAGAAAAACACTATAAGGGTAGTCTAATCCCTAAAATCCCTAAATTTTGTTCCCTCTTATTGGTAAAACTCCTAAATGCAGTTTCCCTCTCCTCACATATATTTCAGCAGGTTAGTTAACATAATCGTAAGATTGATTGATGAGAGGTGAAGGGTTAGGTATGAATTCATTGAATCGGCTATCTACTAGAGATTTTACAAGAAATCGAAGAAAGTCTCAACCCGATTTTGATTATGAGGAGTAAGCAAGATATTGCACTTTTGGGATAAAGGCACCCAGATGGATTTCATAGAGTGAAGCAAACCTAGGAAGAAGGTTCTATTCATGTTGATTTTTTAAGGTAATTTTTTTATCATCAAAGAAGAATTTTTATTAAGAAATAAATGGAAATAAACATATACTTAGGAAGAACTCAACTAAACATGTTCCTACACCCAAGCCATCAGGCATTCCCAATATACACCCTGGCCTGATTTCTTTTTTTAAGGTAATTTGTTGTGTTGTTGAATTTAGTCGTATTAAAAATGTTATTGAATTTAACTGCTTAATTTTTCGTTTTTCATTATAAATGGCAGGCAAAAGGATGTGATTATTTTGAGTGGCACGATGAGAAGATGAGTCAGAGGGCTATGAATGTGATCAATGAATTAAGGGCAAAAGATGTGGTTGTTGATCAAAGTAATGGAGGTAGATATGGTCTTGAAGCTCTAGAAACAGAGATAAAGATGCAATGTTGATATGTGATTTGTGTGAACGAAGGAATGAGGTTAACAAGCTGAAGAGAAGGATTTTTTTGTTGTGGGTTTTGATTGGGTTGATGTTGGTGTTATATGCACTTTTCTCTATTTTGGAAAATACCTATAAGATGATTGTATTGGCAGTAAGAAGGTTTAGGCATATGAATTTTGGGGCAGTTGTTCTATTTTATGCAATGTTGCAAAAGCAGGAAAAATACTCTATAATATCATGTTTACATTGTATTGAATGAATGAAATGAAATTTGAAATGCTCTCATATGCAAATTCTATAACTGATTGCTTCATTTCTCATTGATTTGTGAATAAAAATGACATAAAAGCAACTTCATTTAATTCAAATTCAATCAATAATCTAACCTTTAACATAAAATTGTATAAGAATCCATATTGTAGCAAATACACAGAAAAATTCATATCAGTTATATCAGTATATCCCCAAAGCCAAAACAAACTATATTAGCAATACCAAAGGCAGACCAAATTGGCATATCAGTATACCAATAATCAAAACAAACTATAATAGAAAAAACTAAAAACCCTTATGCCATATCATTATACTCTAAATCCAAAAAGACCTCTTACAGTAATACAAAAAGACTCTACTGCTATATCAACCTAACAAAAAGTGACAAAAATGTCCGAAAAGAAGGATGCAATTCTTTACTTCTCATGGCCTCCACTTAGGCCTAGTAGGCTGAATTTTGTCCCTTTTAACCCTTTGCCCCATCTGTTGCACGGAAGGCATCTGCATATCAACGGTCATTAAAGAATCAAAAGTTGTCTTATTTCCTGTCACTGTGCTTTCCTATGTTTAAAGTTTAGGTCCTCCAGCACTCGGTATGTTGCTTAAATATGGCTGAAATAATGGTGCAAATTGTTGGTTTGAAGATGCTGCAGATGAAGATCCTTGCAGGTTTGTACTACTCCTCAGGTTTCTAATAAATCTCTATTGTTCCTTGTAATGACATATGGGGAACCATTCCATTAAAGTTCAGCAATTTGATAACTTCCACATCTTGGATTTGGCTCATACATTTTCATGAAAGGATCTGACGTGATTTTCCTTTGATTTTCTGGAGGAATTGGATTTGCAAACCTCAATGTACTCTCATTCCACATGTCAAGCTATGATTTACATAAGCAATAAAGGTAAATTAATTACATAAGTAATAAAAGTAAATAATTGTGAACCCCTACCCCCCATACGTACTCGCAATGTGGAAATGCGTATGACAAATGAATAGAAATGCACTTAATGTGTGAGAGTCGCCACCTGGTTTAATTATTTAAGGGTAAACTAGGAAAACCCTAAATGACTCCAATTTTAATTAACCTAATTAACTAGATTAATTACCCAATGGTTAAAGCACGGTTTGCAAACCCGAGATGGATCCCGAGAC